>PVJH01005941.1:0-106634 GCA_004026705.1 Nesogale talazaci | reverse complement strand
ACACACACACATACATACAAATTAGAAAGTTTGGCTAGAACTTTCTGAGAGCTAGAACATTTCTCAGGTACTCAGAGCTAGATCATGCAGCAGAAAATGTTGTCTTTCTTTGTCCTTTTGCTTCAGCTTGTTAGAAAAAACAACCCCTTGTTTTGCTTTGTTTTAATAATAAAGCTTGATTTTTTTCATGTGCTTTTAATTATATCAACTGATTTGTTGAGTTTTCATCAGGAATGGGTATTGAATTTTGCCAAATACCTTTCTGTCTCAAATGATATGACCATGTGCTTCTTTTTTTTATTATTAAAAGATCATGCTATTGGGGGCTCTTACAGGTCTTATAAAAATCCCTACATAAATTTCATCAAGCATCTTTGTACATATGTTGCCATCATTATTTTCTAAATATCTGCTTTCAATGGAACCCTTGGTATGAGCTCCTCTTCGAGACCCCTGGTGACCCCTTAATAATCATAAATCATTATTATTTTCATATATCTTACACCAACCACATTTTCCCTTCCTCCATGGTTTCTATTGTACATCCCTACTCCTACTCCTAGGAAGTGTGTGTGTGTGTGTGTGTGTGTGTGTGTGTTATGTGTCAATCATTGTAAATGGTTCCCTCTTCCTCCCCTCCTCTCCCACCTTCTTCCTATCTTCCTGATATCCCTACTCCTACTCCTGTTCCTTGATTTCATATGTCTTCTTCTATTATCTCTTATCTGTACCTTTGTACATGCCTTCAGTGAAAGGTAGGACTGGGGTCCTGATGTTGAGGGAAAGGAAGCCTCAAGGAATCAGAGGAATAGTGTGTGCTTCATCGGTGCTGTACTGCAGTGTGATTGACTCATCCCTTCCTTGTGATCCTTCTGTGAGGAGTTTTCCCTTATCTACAAATGGGTTTTGGGTCTCTGCTCTGACCCTATGTGCTTCTTTTTTATTGTTTATCCATGTGGTAGATTAAATTGGTTAGTTTGCTAATACTGAATCATCTCTGAGTAACTGGTTTGAATCCTTCTTGACCAAATGATGAATTGTTATATTTGAACAAGTCATTAAGTACAACAACTATAACAACTCCCCGTCTAACAAAATAAAATGGTAACCCAGTGGTGTCTTTGCCTAGTTTGGGTATCAGTGTGAAGTTCGTGTCATTGAGTAAATTTGAGTGTGTTCCAGTCTTTTTTATGTTATGGAATATTTTGAGTAGACTTGATATCACTGCTTCTATGAATGTTTGGTAGAGTTTACCAGCGAAGGTATCTCAGGTATGATTTCATTTTGTTAGGAACTTTAAAAAGTAACTTGTTCAATTTTCATTTTGCTATGAGTCTGCTCAAAATTGAAAAGAAAATTCAGACCGCATTAGGTTGAATAGGAAATATGTTCTTAGAAATGTGTCCACTTCTGTTTGGTTTCTAGATTTTGGGGGTACAGTTCTTTGTTCTTTTGTTAAGTGTTTTTTTTTCAGTTGGATCTGTTGAGTCATTTCTCATTTCACTTCCTATTCATGTAATTTAAAAATAAAATTAAGCTACTTTTAAAAAACATCTAATGCCTCCCCCCAAAAAAACAAAACAAAGAAACAAAGAAACAAAAACATCTAGTAGCGACAGCATAAACATTACTTCTCTGAAAGGGAAACAGACCACACACAGGCCGACCAAGTCATTACACAAAGATGAAAAACTAGCAGTGATAGATATCACTGGGGTGATCAGTATCCAGAGATGCTATCCTGCTAGAATACAATCTAAAATGTTGCTCTTTAGGCAACAACAAAAAGTTATATTTTTACATATACAGTGTATCTATGTTGTTGTTGTTAGGGGTCTTCAATTCTGTTCTGAGTCATACATTCTCTATGAACAAGAGCACAGAACCCTGGCTGGTCCTGGGTCATACTATTGTCAGGTTGGAACCCACTGTGCCAATCCACCTCCTTCAGTTCTTCTTCTTCATGGCCCTTCTACTTTACCAAGCACGATGCCCTTCTCCAGGACTTGACTCTCCTGATAATAATGTATAAAGTATGTGAGAGGAAGCATTTCATATCCATGCCTTTATGTGTTCTCAGATCCTTGATATAAAAGTGTGCTTTTTTCCTTTACAGGTAAAATATCAAACTATTAATAAGAAATTAAAGGCGTTTTCATATTTTATCATAGCATTAGACTCTCTGTGTCTATATGTGGAAATATATACTCATTTTTAAACTGAATATTTGACACTTTAAAATGAGAAACTTTATTTTTCGAAAGTAGAATAACATTTTCTTACAGTCTATGGGGCACTTTCTAGTTTCACCTGCTTTAAAAATTTTATTGTGGAAACTTAAGCATTTCTTTATAGACAACATGGGTATTTCACAATATAGTTTAGATAGACTGTCAATGAATGGACTGTTGCTGAAGACTGCTAGAAGAATGAACAGATATGTCTTGAAAGAATGCAACCAGAATATTCTTTAGAAACTAGGATGGCAAGATTTTTGCACTTACTGTGGCCATTTTATCAGGAAGGATCCCTGGAGAAGGATACCATGCTTAATAAAAAAAACAGGATGATTGAAAAGGAGGAAGACCTGAGCGAACCAATAGAGAGGTCTGCTCGGCCAGCCCAATATCCAACTAAAATGGACCATCACTACCGTCCTCCAGAAAAATGCACTTCAGAGGGCACACTGAAGCTACAGCTCAGGGATAGGAACATGCCTGATCAGAGTACACAGAAACAAACGAAGAGGGAAGGAGAGAGAGTGGAACACGTTCTGGCCCACCAAGTCCTGAGGACATATTCCTGCTCAGAGCAGCCAGCACCAGAGAGCACCAGAGAGCCAGCCCCACCTTGAGACATGTTGTCCCTCACAGTGCTATGGGGGACAACACTGAAAGCACAGCACAGGAATTGTGACCTACCTGACCACACCACTATGGGACAAAACATTAAAGGCAAGCATCAGAGCAGCAAGGGGAGCAAAGCAATGAAGTCCCTGGGACTTGCCAAAATAGACTTTGAGGCCAGGATGTGGCACCTCATCAGCCTTCCTTAGAAAACACTCCTAAAAGTTAACAAATAGACCTGAAACTATATATAGGCTTTTCTTTTTGTGGTCAGTTTGGTTGTTGTCATTGCTATTCCTTTCTTTCGTTGGTCTGTTTTGTTCTGTCTGTTTTTTTGTGTGTGTGTGCTTATTATTGTCTCTGCATATCTATCTAGATGAGATAGGTGGAATAAACAATCTAGAGGTCACAGAGAAAGCAATGGGTGACAGTTGCAGGGGGGCAAGGGAAAAGAGGAGGTGGGGTGTCAACCAACCCAGGGACAAGGGAGAAAGAAGTGATCTAAAATTGATGAAGAGGAGAGCATAGGATGCCTGGTGGACCTTGATCAAGGGCAATACAGCTGAGAGGAATTAATGAAACCTGAGTGAAGGTCAAACATGATAGTGGGACAAGAGGAATGTAAAAGGAAATAGAGGAAAGACGTAGAAGGCAAAAGACATGTATGGAGGTCCAAATTCAGGCACATATATATAGGGAAATAGAGCTGTGTACATATATTTATATGTTAAGTATTAATGTAACAGAGGGACATTGGGCCTCTACTCAAATACTCCCTTAAAGGAAGAATTCTTTGATCTAGATAAGATCGGGTGCATTCAGGGTGGTATTGCCATAAGCAGTACTTTGTTTCAATAATCAGGCATTTTATGATGTTCCCTTCCCCAACACAGGATCACAAAAAAGAGACATGCCAGTCAGGGTGCACTATAGCACCAATGTAATATATAACTTTTCTCTACTTCTTTAATGCTCCCCCCTCCCATAATCTTGACACCAATTCTACTTTACAAATCCAGCTAGCATGTACACTGGTAAAGATAAAAACCCCCAACACAGGGAATCCAGGACAGATAAACCCCTCTTGACCAATAATGAGAGTAGCAATACCTGGAGTGAAAGGGGAAGGTGGGGGAAGAAAGGGGCAATCGATCACAATGATCTCTATATAACCCTGTACCATGGGGATGGACTACAGAAAAATGGGTGAGTGGTGACAGGTTGGTGTAAGACATGAAAGCAAAGGGGCTGAGCCCCGGTGGCGTAGTGGTTGTGCGCGGGACTGCGGCCCACAGGGACGGAGGTTCAATTCCAGCAGTGGGGCTGGGCCTCCTACTCCCATCGCTGGAGAGCAGTGATGCCCCCCCACCAAAAAAAAGAAAAAAAGACATGAAAGCAAATAATAATTTATAAATTATCAAGAGTTTATGAGGGTTGGAGAGGGGAAATGAGCTGATACCAAGGCCTCAAGAACAAAGAAAATGTTTAGAAAATGATGATGAAAACCTATGCACAAATGTGCTTGACACAATGGATGTGTGGATGAATTGGATAAGAACTGTAAGAGCCCCCAATAAAATGATTTTAAAAAACGAAAGAAGGCCCTTAATAATGGTTGTAGCAATAGGCTTAAACATAGCAATGATTGTGAGGATTGTATAAGATCAGGCAATACTTCATTCTGTTGCTATGAGTTAGAGCCCACTCAACAGGCTTAATAACAACAATGTCAAAAACAACTCTGAACCCACCAGTGTCTCAAGGAGCTAAAGACCTGGAGATTTGTTCCTGTAATGAGTATATCCTAAAAAACCTGTGGAGCAGTTTGACTCTTGCATATGTGGTCATTATAAGTTTAATGTTTAGCGCTGTGCACATTTCATTATACTATCTTATTTTGTCTCATCAAGCTGTCCTTTGAAATTTTCTGTTTAGCTTTTTGAGTTCATCATTTCTTCCATTGCTTTAGTTGTTCTATGATTAGGAGTGAGTTTGAGTCTCTTCTGACATCCATTTTGATTTTTTCCTTCTGTCTTTTAAGCTACCATTTTCTTTTTTCATGAATGATATTCCACATGTCCTCCCACAGTTCATTAGGTCTCCTGTCATTAGTGCTCAATGTAGCAAATCAATTCCTGAGATGTTCTCAAAATTCAAGTGGTATAGACTCAAGGTCATAGTTTTCCATAAATGGAGAAACAATTGAAGTTGTCCAGGATTTCATCTCTCATTCATCCAGATTCAATACTCACGGAATCGGCAGTCAACAGATTGAAGGATGTATTGCATTGCATCAATCTTCTGCGCAAGACCTCACTGAAATGTTGCAAAGCAGCTAAGGTACTTTGAAGACTAAGATGAGTTTGACTTAAGCCATAGTGTTTTGTCACCTCATATTGCATCTGAAAGCTGACCATTGAATGAGGAAGACTGAAGAAGAATCAATGAGTTTGGAAAAGGAACATTCAAAGTACCATGGACTGCCAAATGAACAAACATAGCTGTCTTGGAAGAAGAACAATCAGAGTGATCCTCAGAAGCAAGGATGGTGAGACTCCAACTTACATACTTTGGATCTGCTTTGTAGAGTAGAGGGGCAGTGAAAGAGGAGAAGGCCCTCAGTGAGATGGGCAGACACAGTGGCAATGGGTGCAAGTGTAGGAGCAGGTGTGAGGATGGCACAGGACTGGGCAGTTTTTCGTTCTGTTGTGCATAAGGTTCTCAGGAATCAGAAAAAACGTATCGGCACCTAGCAAAAATGTAAATAGAAACCAACTCGACAACCTCAATCTTCACCCAACAGCAAAGGACTTTTAGTGAAATTCAGTGAACTAGCTAAGCACATTTGAATTTGACTCATCATTGATGAAAATCTTTTTAAACAAAACAAAACAAAACAAAAACTGCTGTCATTGCATCAATTC
Source organism: Nesogale talazaci (assembly GCA_004026705.1). Taxonomy (NCBI): domain Eukaryota; kingdom Metazoa; phylum Chordata; class Mammalia; order Afrosoricida; family Tenrecidae; genus Nesogale; species Nesogale talazaci. The sequence goes on along the minus strand of PVJH01005941.1, from coordinate 100,864 downwards.
CAACTGATGGCAACTCCTTATGTGTTAGAGTGGAACTGAGTGCCAGGCTGGGCCCCGGGAGCGTAGTGGCTGTGTGCGGGACTGCAGCCCACAGAGTTGGCGGTTCAAATCCAGCAGCAGCTCTTCAGGAGCAAGGCTGGGCCTCCTACTCCCACCAGGGGGCAGTGGTGGCCAGAAAAAAACCCCAAAAACAAAAGAACTGAGTACCACAGGGTTTCAATGAGTGGTTAAAACATTTTGTTTTTTTCAGAAGTAGTTTACCAGTTCTTTCTTCTGTAACAGCTTTCAATGGATTTGAATCACCAGCATTTTAGTTAGCATCAATTTGCATACTTCTGACTTCCTTGGTAAAGTACGTTTTCAGTGTTTGAACCACCTTAGAATTCCTATAATGGTAACAGAAATAGTAAATTTTAACATTCCTGCATTTAAAGTATAGAACTATAGCAAGGATTTAGGAAATGTTTTACACAGCAACAGTTTAGAGCATTAAAGTTATTTAGAGATTCTAAATATCAAAAATAATAAGAGGATGCGAACCCTTATGTGAAAGTAAAAACAAATTACCAAAGAAACACCTACAAATTACTTCTGTTTCAATAAAAAAATCCAGCTACAGGACAGTTTTTGATCTGTAGGCAAGTGGGGAATAATAGTGTAGAGAATTTGCATATAACCCATACACAATTTTCCCTATTATTGATACACTAGTATGGAATACTAATTACTATGGAATATTCATCAATCCTACTGAATCAATACTGATTCATTATTACTAACTAAAATGTGTTTACTAGTTTTATTTTATTTTATTATTTAACCTAATTTTCAGTTTTTCTGTACTAGGAGCTCATCCAGGAGAACCAACTACATGACCTGTCTTATAAATTGCATGACTGAGTTAACTCTACTGAAAATCTTTGATAGTTGTTTCCTAATTCATTTTACATTTTCTTAAACACACTTCCTTTTCAGATTTGAATTCTCATCTCTCTAACCAGTAGTTCAAATATATATACATCCTTCAGTGAATACCAAAGTATAAACCGATGGATCCAAGTGTACTCTCTATGGCAAATTTATAAATACATATTAATAGTTTGCATTTGAAAGATGACTTGGTAGTTGATTTGTTGAAAAGGAAAAAAAATGAATGAAAGTTAATTTCTGGTAAGAAGAATAGGATAAACCTAGTACATAGAAAAATTATATTGGACAAAAGCACATCAACTGGGTTTCCTTGGATATCAGTAATCTTTAATAGATATTTCTATGAATGAATTTATGATACTGCTAGGGAGAAAAACATGGAAAACTCTATTGCAGTTCATCCAGGCTTTGTTCACTAACAGTCCACTGTTTCATTATATTTATACCCTAGAGGGTTCGCAAAAGGATGGGTTTCTATTTCCTAATGCATCTACCTGAAACACTGCACAAGAGGGATGTTGATTCACAAATCACAATGTCCATGTCTTTAACTGGCGCTTCAATCATAATTTACAGCCAAAAGTGATTGATCTGTCCAGGGATTGATAATCCTCGATGTGATTCTGGATTGGTTGATGGACTATTAAAGATGAACCCAGAGCCTCTTCATTATGAAGAAGCAGAGTTGACCTAAAGTAAAAAAAGTCTACAGCTGTACCTAGAGACCCCTTATTAGATAATAATGGTGGACTTGAGAGTAAAGAAAGGTTAGGGAAGCCATCAAAATTTCTATTCTCTGCAAAATGTTGGATTCTTGAGTTTCTTTAAAAAAAGAAAATAAAAAAGCTTTTTTCTGCTGAGAATGATGAAAGCACAAAGATTGTAATATTTAGGGCCATGTGAGAAAAGCAAACATTTAACTTGATGTCCTTTATGCCTCTCGGAGGCATGAGATGAATGTTCTAATTTGATTGCTTTATATTGCTGATAGCCCTTTTCTCTTTAGGATTCATTATTATGATAATAATTTTTAAAAACAGTGGAACTGAAATATTAGCTATCATGTCTGCAATTGGAAATAATAAAAAGCTTGTAAAAATTTCATAATTTATTGTTCAAAGCCTTCTCCTCAGACTGCCTCTAACCACATGGGGATATGGTTTCTTTGTACAACTCTCTTCCAGAAAATTATCCTTGCAAGTAATTTTGCTTTGGGTTTAGTATTTTATATGAATTATTGTTATTTCATAGTAACATTAATTAAGTTATTATTAGATTAGATAAGGAACTAAAAGTACCACCTGGATAAAGTGTTATATTAAAGCTTGAATGATTAACTATTCCTCAAAAACCATTTATATTGAAATTCTTAATTCCCAGGAAAGGAAAACATTGAGGTGAAAACACACACACACACACACACACACACACACACACACACACACACACTGCCCCGCCAATTTTGATCAGGTCTTGTGATGGTTAATTGAGATCATTAAAATGAGATAAATGGCTCAGTGAACCTTGCCTTTCTAGTTCTCAGGTCTTTTGCATTGTGATGGGTGGACCAGGGTGCAGCTGCTGTAGCCATTTCCCTGCTTCAGCTGGCAAGGCTCACTTCCTGCAAGACACCCCTGAGGGGAAGACACATGGGCTTACCATGATGCAGCCCTGGGTGCTGGATCAGCAGAGTGGAGACCCCTGCCAGACCTGAGATGCTTATATGTTCACTGATTAGGGTTTCCTCCTGTAGTCGGCATCATTGCATGTGTTTTATGAGGTGGAGGAGGACTTTGTGGATTGGTGTTGGACATATGGGCTAATGTTGGACTTGTGGGCCTGGATAGCTTTATGTTGGCATGTTTTCTTGATGTACACTTACCCTTTATATAAAACTTTCTTATACATATGAGTTTCTGTGGATTTGTTTCCCTAGTTTAACTAGACTGGCACATTATGGTTTTTGTGAACTTAGCTAGGCCATGATGCTCAGAGTTTGGTGTATATTATGTAATCATTCACAGCTTTGTGATCTGATGTGAGCAATGTATGGTAGGCAGTGGGTGGCATGGCTTGCCATATGCACAGCTTCCCAATAATGACTATTCTGGTTTTGTGTAGATTAGTTCTGGCCTAGTATTACTGGTAATAAAAAAATTTCACTTGTTTGGTGTGGCACTCATGTACTCCTGGGTCAATTTCATGACTAGAGGTGGAGTCTAGCCTGTCATTCTGGAGATCTCTGTATGGGCATGGCTTTCTCCTGAGAATTCTGGGAAGTCTTGTGGAAGAGACTTGACTGAGTTCCTGTGAGATGAACTACCGACTAGATGAGATGACAGCATGCTGATCAATCCTGATTCCTGGAGACTGGAGGAGTCAGAGGAGAAGCCACATGGGCTTGCTCTGATGGAACCAGACCCCTGGAGCCAGAGAAGTCACAGAGAGCCCCCTGCCAGCGTTGAGATGCTCCTAATGCAAATGGATACTGCTGATGAACCCTGAGCCCTGGAAATGAGGAGCCATGGGGAGACCCCTGCCAGTGTTGAGATGCTTCTACCCCAGCTGGATACACAAGACTCTGCACCCACTCATCTGTGATTGTCCTGGTGTCATTGTACATGCTTCGTAAATTGGAAGGAGACTTTATAGACTGGTATCAGACATATGGGCTAATATCGGACTTTAGACCTTGGAATGGACTGGTTTGGGATGCTTTCTCAATGTTCCATTCCTCTTGTATATAAACCTTTCCCTTATATCCACATGCATGTCTATGAATTTGTTTCTCTAGTCTACCCAGACTAACACATTTGATAAGATGGCACGATACTTAGATGAAAGATCTAGTAAACACCGTTCTAACTTTCTCCTACTATTTTCCAAATTCCACTCTGTGATAATGCATGGACATATTTTTTCCTACTGATAAGAATCAAACTTATAACCTGACTCACTGCATTGAGTCAACTACGACTTAGCAACCCTGTAGGACAAGGTAGAACTGCCCTGGCAGGTTTCCTTATGGGAGAGAAGTCTTCTACCATAGAGGGCCTAGGGGTTTTGCACTCCTGATCTTGAGGTTAGCAACCCACATGTAACCCAATTTGCCACAGAGTTGTAAATGAGAAGTTTGCCAGCAATAACCCGAAATGTAGCCTCTTAATTTCTACCTTTTAACAAAACCCTGTTCCCTAGATTACAGGATCTAACAACATGTTTCCTAACTTTGGGTATTGTTTAGAATGGAAAACATATTTTTTCAAATTAAAAAAAATGTTGCAGCATGAGTAATATTACCACATTAGTATCTAAATTCATGTATTGTTTTGAATTTTATAATTAAAAAGTTATCAACGAATTACAATAAGACAGTTACTTTTTTCTCTTAGAGTTTTCCTAAATAATTTAACTCTAAGGATCTCTTCTAATCATCCGAACATTGGAATAAGTAAATATTTTGTTACTATCTTAATAGATTATTCATCTTATTATCTAAAGAAAATGTAAATGTTTCAGGTAAAAAGTAGATGCAGGAATATTTTAGAGGATGGGTACTAACTTTGTGAAATACCTACTTAGAATTAAAAGAAAAACACACCAACTCGTTTTCCTCCTTTATGCTTCCTCTGAATACTGTAGACTAATACACAGTGTTACTCCCAGAACTCAATGAGGGCAAAATAGTGAGACTACATGAAAAAGTGAGGAGATGGATAATTAAGTTTTGCCTTTTACTGAATTGTCTTTGCAATGGATACAAACATAGCTATCTCCGGTGAGTTGGTCAGGTAATGGTATCCCAGACTTTGAGGCATAGAGATGAGTGAGTGCTTCCAGCATTCATCCGTTATTTGAAACATTTGGATTGCTTTTCTATCCATTTCTTTAGCATACTCCTCTATTTCATATAGTAAGTGGTCCCTTCTTAGCAATGTAAACCTTTTATTTTAGGAATCTATGAGTTCATATAGAAAGTGTTGGTTTTAAAAGAGAATGTTGGGCTGAGCCCCGGTGGCGTAGTGGTTGTGCGCGGGACTGCAGCCCACTGGGATGGAGGTTCAATTCCAGCAGCTGCTCTGCAGGAGCAAAGGCTGGGCCTCATACTCCCACCACCAGAAGGCAGTAATACACCCCCCTAAAAATAACAAAAAACAAACAAACAAAAGAATGTTAATGTGTTACTTGTTCTATTCTATTTTTATTCAATACACTTTTGGATATTGTAAGCATTTGGAAATGCTTTGTTACTGGAAATTCCAGTAACAAAAAAGGGAAATGCATAATTCCATTGAAAAAGAAGCCTTGAATCAATTGCTACATATTCTACCAGATACTGGATGCTTTTCATTTATTCTGATTCTTTTGTTGGAAGGTACTCAAAATACAATTGAAGAAGAGCTGCTTCCTTAATGTAGAGTGTACTTCAGTGACTCGTCAGGAGGAAAGTACAAAATCGAGGTAAATTGGATGGGTCAAAAATGAAACGAGATAGATAAACATTAATATTTAGGCATTATTAAGCTGAAATTTACCATTGGAGACATTTAAAATCAGCTAACCATATGATTTCTATGGTGAGATGACACACTCAAGAAAAATGTATGACATTCATTATTAAAATAAAATCATTATCTGTCTGGAAGCACAATATTGCCTATAATAGGATAATATACAGAAACCTGAAAGGAAGATTATCTAATACAATTATGATTATTCGATTTTATTTCCCAATTAAAATCAGTCATGAAGATATTGAAGAATTCTATTTCCAAATCAAGAGATGAAGTAAATAGAGATTGTGCCAAAATGAGGCCAGAGGTCAACTATGGAAGAGACCATCAATTTTCCATATTCACTTTCAGGCTGAAGCTGAAGAAGCCTAGAACAAGTCCATGAGCACCAAATATGTCTCTGAGTATATAACACATGATTTTAGAGATAATCTCCTAACAGAATTGAAACAAAAAAACAGATGCAGGCCTAGCAAAAACCACTAGTCTATGCCAAAACATTTATCTGGAAACTGTCTGGAAGAGATCAATATTTGTGCCCATTCCAAGGAAAGGTGACCATGAAATTCTGGAAACTATTGAGCAATATTATTAATATTTATTTTTATATAAATTATTTTATTGGGGACTCATACAACTTTCATCACGATCAATACATCAATCATGTCAATTGTATGCAAACCATATTTGCACACTTGTTGCCATCATCACCCCCAAACATTTTCCTTTCACTTAGGCACCCAGTGCCAGCTCCCTATATTTCCCTTCCATCGCGTTGCCCCTCCCTGATGAACCCTTAATAATTTACAAATTGGGATGCAAATGATGTGTTGAATGTTATGAGAGCTGTAAAAGCCCCCGATAAAATCTTTGGGAAAACAGAAGAAAATAATTTCAACATAATTTCAACCCATAAAAAAACCCTCAAAAGTAAAAAAATTCAAATTGTTATTATTAATATTTCATGGAAAGAAAATTTGGCTGAAAATAATTAGAAATCGTTGAAGTGGTACATCAGCAGGAAGCTGCCAGAAATTCTCACAGGATTAAGAAGAGGACATGGAAAGAAGGATAGTGTAGTTGATGTTTAATGGAATTAGTGTGAGAGAAGACAATACCAGAAAGATGTTTTTTTTTTCGCTTGGTGCCATCAAGTTGGCTCCCACCCATAGTGACCCGAAGCACAGCAGAGTGAACACTGCATGCACCTGTGCCATCCTCAGAATTTTTCCTATGCCTGAACCCACTGATACAGCCTCTGTGTCAATCCATCTTGTCAAGGAAGGACTTTCCTCTTTTCCTTTAAACCTCCAATTTACCAAACATGATGTCCTTCTCCAAGGAAGGTCTCTCCTGATGATATGTCCAAAGTGTGTAAGAGAGTCTTGCCATCCTTGCCTCAAAGGAGCACTCTAGCCTTACTTCTTCTAATGCAGATCTGTTTGTCCAGGGTATTTTCAATCCTCTTTTCCAGCACCACACTTCAACTGTATCTGTTTTTCTACAGTCTTTACTACTCAATGTTCAACTTCATTTGCACATGATGCAGTGGAGAATACTATGGCTTGAGAGTAGGCATACCTTAATCCTCAAAGATATCCTTGCTCTTCAAAATTCTAAAGAGGTGTTCTGCAGTCAATTTACCTAATGTAGTACATCTTTTGATATCTTGACTGCTGCTTCTATGAGCTATGATTGTGGATATCAAATCATTGACAACTTCCACATTCTCTTCATTGGTCATGATGTTGCCTATTGGTCCAATTGTGAGAATTCTGGTCTTTCTTAAATTGAATTGTAATCCATACTGAAGTCTACAATTCTTGATATTCATCAGTAACTGTTTAAATTCCTTCTCACTTTCAGCAATCAAGATTGTGTCATATGCATACCTCAGATTGTTAATGATTCTCCAATTCTGATATGGCACTCTTCTACCTATAATTTAGCTTCTCTGTTAATCTGCTCAGCGTAAAGAAATATGAAGCGAATCTACAACCCTGATGCGCAACTTTCCTGACACCAAGCAGCATTTCCTTGCTCTTTCTCCACAACTGCCTCTTGATCTATGTACTAACTCTGAAAGAACACAGTTAAGTGTTCAGGAATATCTGTTCTTCTCAAAGTTATCCACAGTTTATTAAGACCCACACAGTCAAATGCCTTTGAATAGTCAATGAAATACAAGTAAGCATATTTCTGGTATTATCTGCTTTGAACCAAGATTTATCAAAAATCAGCAAGGATGTCCTTTGTTCCATGTCCACTTCAGAATCAGGTCTGAACTCTGGCAGTTCCCTGTGATTGTCACACTTGTTGAATGAACTTAAGTTTTTTATTCTGTCCTTTACTTCATTCTTTATTCCATTTGCCTTAGCTACTCTACAAATACTATTTTTTGGGGGGCCATCACTAAATAGTTTTTTTAAATTATAAATTCTTTCCTGGTGATTGGTATCATATATCACTTGGATTGCCAAATAGTTGTGATACTTACTGGCAACAGCGGATATTTCTAACTTTATATCCTGTCACATACAGAAATTTGAACTTTATAGTCTTTTTAATAAGATCATTTTATTGGGGGTCTTACAGCTCTTATAGCAATCCATATATCAATTGTGTCAAGTATATTTGTACATATGTTGTGATCACTATTTTCTAAACATTTAATTTCTATCTGAGCCCATTTTAACAGTTCTGCAATTTCCTTACCTCCCCCTCTCCCACCCTCATAACCCCTTGATAAACTATTATTATTTTCATATCTTAATGCCTAATGCTGTCTACCTTCCTCCAAGGATTTTGTTGTTTGTGTGTATGGTCATGTGTCATTCATTGTGATTGGTTCCCCCTTCCTCCCCTCCTTTCTCCACCCTCCTCTCCTGGTATTGCTATTCCCATTTTGGTTCCTGAGGGATTCATCTGACCTGGACTCCAGGTATCATGAATGCTTGAGTGTACTTGTCCCAGTCTAACTAGAACTGAAATGAAGGACTAGTGTCAGGATACTGGTGTGTGTGTGTGTGTGTGTGTGTGTGTGTGTGAAGAAGCCTTAAGGAAACAGTGGAATATTGTGTTTCATTGGTGCTATACTGTGCCCTGGTTGACTCATCCCTTCTGCAAGATCCTTCTGTGAGGGGATGTCTACTTGTCTACAGATGGGTTCTGTGTCTCTGCTCTTACCCATCTTATTCTCATCATTATTTTTGTGGCAGTCATGCACTCCTGTCAATTTTAGATTGGGAGTCTAGGAGTGGAGTCTAGCCTGTCAATCTGGAGATAGCCAATGAGTAACGAATGAGGCCTCTGTGTAGGCGTGGCTTTCTCTTGAGATTTCTGGGAAATCTCATGGTATTTCCCAATTGGAGAAGAGAAACTTGACTCTCAGTCTCTTGGAGTTGGTCTACTGACAAGACAAAATTCAGCATGCTGATTGATCCTGATTCCTGGAGAATAGAGGAGCCAGAGATGAAGCTTCATGGGCTTGCCCTGATGGAACCAGACCTCTGGGGCCAGAGAAACCACAGAGAGATCTCTTCCAGCGCTGAGATGCTCCTACCACCAATGGATACTGCTGAGAGACCCTGAACCTTGGAATCTAGGAGCCAAGGGGGGAGCCCTGTCAGTGCCGGGATGCCTCTACTGCACATGTTTTGTGAGTCGGAAGGAGACTTTATAGACTGGTATCAGGCATATGGGCTAATATTGGACTTACGACTTTGGACTGGACTGGTTGAGGTGCTTTCTCAATGTTCCATTCCTCTTGTATCTAAACCTTTCTCTTATATCCATATATGTATCTATGAATTTGTTTCTCTAGTCTACCCAGACTAACACATGTTTGTTTGTTTTGGGTCTTCTGATGCCTGTTATTCAATCCCAATAACACCTCATGATTGCACAGATGTGGTATGCTTTTTTGGTGTGGACTTGTTGCTTCTCTGCCAGATGGATACTCATTTAACTTCGAGCCTTTAAGATCCCAGACACTATATCTTTTGATAGCTGGGCACCATCAGCTTTCTTCACCACATTTGCTTGTGCATCCCTTTTTCTTTTCTGAGATCTTGTTGGGAGGGTGTGCATCACAGAATGCCAGTCATACTGTTCTAGTGTTAAGGGAGGACTTGGGCAAAAGCTCAATATTCATCCACTACCTCAATGTATTGCATATAAATATATGCATATAGACCAATACCTCTATTCTTTTTGTTTGTTTGTTTTTGTTTTTGTGGGCATCACTGCCTCTGGTGGTTGTGGGCGCTACCCAGTGCCGCTCCTGGAGCCGCCGCTGGATTTAAAGCGTCAAACCCATGGGCTGCAGTTCCACACTCAACCACTTATGCCGAGGCTCAGCCCAATACCTCTATTCTTATGCATTAATATATTTACGTATTTACATGGCTATGTTTGCTTATATTTCTATCCATAGCTTTGTTTCCTAGATCTTTCCTCTGTTTCCTTTTACTTTCCTCCTGTACAACTTTTATGCCTGCCCTTCTGTCTCTTAGTAAGTCTTCTCAGTTAGATTGCTATTGCTCCCATACCCGCGGGATCTCTACATCCTCCTCATTGTAGATTTTAATTCCCTAGGGTTTTCGCTATTGTGTTGCTTCCCCACTGCTCCCTTCCCCTGCCTCTCACTCTTCACATATGCCCCTAAACCTTTCTCCTCAGACTTTCTTTCTGTGCTTGTATCAGGAGGCAAGCCAACAATAACAGAGGCAAAACAAAAAGAATGAAAAAGAAGAAGGAAAAACAACCCTCTGAAAAACATAGATAATTCCAGTTCTGTCAACTAAACCTTATGACTCTCTCACTACCAGTCTTGGGGGGTTCTGGGGAATACTCCTTCTAGCTTGAAGTCTAGTTTGAGGGCTCCTTGGGGGTTTTGTTTCTGTTGCTAGTCTGTTTTGCTCTTGGTTCTCCCCAGTATGGGGAGTTTAGATTGGACTCCCTCTCTCTCGTGTGCCCACAGTATTGTCCTTTATTGCTGTATTGTCTAGAGAGGGCACATCATGTCTCAGCAGTTGTCAGCCCTTATGACTCCATGCAGAGAGGTTGTCCTCTGGGCTTAGTATGCTGGCACAGGGTCTAGACCCTTGCTTCCTCTTTTCCTTCTTTGTTTGCTTCCACTTGGGCAAGGCAGGTCATCCCTTCTCCCCAATCTGTAGGTCTAGTGTTGTCCTCTGTAGCACGTACTTCTAGGGAGGGAGTCACTTTGGCTGTGATTAGTGCCAACCCTGTCGCTCACTCTGTTCTCAAGTTGGTTCAGGAGGTTGTGTTGCCCTCAAGGTTTGGCATGTCATGTTGGGGTGTGCATGCACACTCTCCTTTCTGGGGAGACATAAACCACATCCTTCCTCTCGGTGGGTTAGTGCTCTGCTCCTCCAATGCCATTGTGTCCCTCTTTATTTTCTTTTCCCCTTTTCTTCTTCCTCCCTCCCCCCTTGCCTTTTCTTTATTGCTAAGTTTTATAGCTTTAAATGGCTCTGTCATTATTTGAAAGAGCTCTGGTGATGTATGGATTAAACTTTGGTCCACTAAGCATGAAGTCAGTAGTTTAAAATCACCAGCTGTTTTCGAATCCCTTAAAGATTTACTGTCTTGGAAACCCACAAGGGTCCTACTCTGCCTTACAGGTCGTTATGAGTCAGAATTGTTTCAATGTCAGTGAGTTTAAGTTTTGAGTCAGTATGTAAATTCTTATATCTGAAGTATACTTAACATATCTTTTCTTTGAGTCTTAAAGTATTTTTGCTGTGGTTGTTCTTGGGAAGGACACACTCACTCATTTCTGTCAGGTTCTCTACAAGTCATAGCGTGTCTACAAGTCAGAAGACTTCACCCAGGTTACTCGTCTTTCTCCCACGTTGTTCTAGTTTATGATAAATAGTGCAGCAACTTCAAAAACATCAGTTGGAATAAGATGAGGGATTCTGTTTTCGTACAGACTTAAAGCTTTAGGAACCCAAAGGTGCTGTTCTGTGATATCCAATAGGGTCAGTATGAGTCAGAACTGACTTGATAGAAGTGAATTTTCCATTTTTTTCCTATGGTGTCCTTGGCATCTTGAACCACCAGCCTTTCAGTTAGCAGTTCGATGCTTACCTGATAGCCCCACCAGAGTTCCTTCTTGGAAAGAGAAGTGCGGTCTCTTCAATAAGAAAGACATTAGTCAGTGGCATATAGTTGCTTTTCCTCATTGCAGTTCATCAATTGTACTAATCCGAGGTTTCTTCGAGCACTCAAACATTTGCTCTCCCTCCCCCCAATAGACTGCAAAAATTGCACAAATTTTGCTTCAGATTTTATCCTAGTGATGCAAGGCGGGAACTTTCCCCCAATTCTGTTAGCTCTCATAGCTTTGATATTGGGTCTAAAACAAATAGCACACAATACTCATTAAAAGAGGACTTTGACCTATTGCTTATATCTCACTTATTTTCCTAAGGTATTGATCTCAGAGAGAACTTTAACTTTTTAACTTACCAACCATCTTTTGAAGTTTTCCTATGCTAAAACTTGTGGAACTAGTACCATGCCCATAAGATCATATGAGCCCCAGGGCACTTTACTTAAGACACATTATTATGAAGTATGTTTTAAATTACATGCTTGATTGTGAATTTCTCTGTTTCAATGAAATACCTTTATCACTATTCACATTAAATTATGCATTTTACTTAATAAATAAAAGTAAGACAATCCTAAAACTGGAAAATTTTCTACTGATTTTTTTCTGTGAATAATTTAATAATACACTTAATAATGGAGGCCACAAAATAAGAAACAATTAAGGAAGGTAGGAAACAGCTGGTGTAAACAACATCAGCAGAACATTATGCTAGACTATTTAGTCGGTGCATGAGGTTTGAAAGAGAAGCAGTCTGCTTCTGTGTCACTGCAGTCTGTCTGGCCTATCTAAGGATATGAAAAGAAAATAGGCAAGCAAGCCAAAATGGGAAAAAAATAGATATCATTCCATGTACAATCAGCACGTTGTTAGGGAATAGAACCTGAAGAGATAATCACCTTACCCAGAGCTGACTAAAACCCAGAAACTTTTACTCTGGAGTCAGGACCTTGATCTCAGATTTTTAGCTTCCTATGAAAATATTTTCTCGGGCTGAGCTCTGGTGGCGTAGGTGGTTGAGTGTGGGCCTGCCGCCCACTGACTCAGCAGTTCAAATCAGCAGCAGCTCTCCAGCAGCAAGGCTGGGCCCCCACTCCCACTGGAGGGAAGACCCCCCCCCCAAAACACAAAAAATATTTTCCAACTGAATACAATATCTCTGCTATAGTAGCATTAGTTAACTCAGACGCACAAACACAATTGCATATATATATTTATATATTCTACTGATATGATAAAATAATGAGCAAACAGCATGGCCTGGGTGGGGGTGGTGGTGCATATCGACCTCCTCTGAATTCCACTACGCAGGCTTCAGACATATATCTTTATGTTCCACCCTTCTTTACCTTTTTGATACCAACCATTATTTTTGTACCACTCTGAATCTATTCTGGGATTGATTATTCATTGCAATGGGTACACAGAACTTTGATAATATTAAGGGATCAAGGGAGTTTCTGAGGAGAGTTAACAGGTGTGTTAATCTGGGTAGACTAGTAAACACGCATATGCATATAATAGAGAGGTTTATATACAAGGGGAATGAAACATTGAGAAAGCATCCCAACCCAGTCTAGTCCAAAGTCATTAAGTCTGATATTAGCCCATATGTCCATTACCAATCCATTAGTCCTCTTCAGATTCACAAAGCACATGCAGTGATGTCAGGACAATCACAAGCCAGTGGGTGCAGTCTTGTATATCCAGTGGTGGTGCAAACATCTCAGCACTGGCAGGAGTCTCCACATGACTTCTTCAGCCTCAGAGGTCTGGTTCCATCAGGGTAAGCCCACATAGCTTCTCCTCTGACCTGGGCTTCTTCTCTGGCTCCTCCAGGACTCAGGGTCTATCAGCATTCTGCCATCTTGTCTTGTCTTTAGAGCGTCTCCCAGGGACTGAGTTGATGGTCTCTCATCTCTACAGAGGAACTATCATGAGATTTCCCAGAGTTCTCAGAGAAAGCCATGCCCACACAGAGGTCTCATTTGCTATCTCCAGATTGACTAGACTAGACTCCAGGCTAGACTCCACCCCTACATTCTTAATCAAAGTAGCACCAGAGTACATGACTGCCCCAACAGGCCACCACAAGTCAGGATCAAAAACAGCAAGGATACAGTCATCGATTCGCAGTAAAACCTCTCCTCAGCTCCCAGCCAAGTTTCTTTCCTGTCTTCAGCCTTTTAGACCAAAGCTTTGGTCTGCAAACTACAATATTCTTTATTAGCACCCTAATTCAAATCCATCAATGATTCTTGGGTCTTTCTTATTCGGTGTCCAACTTTCACATGCAGCTGAGACAACTAAAAATAGATCAGCTACAACTTAGTCTTCCAAGAGGTATTCTTCTGTTCCAGGGAGACTTGAGATCTGACAGAGCCCTTCCCGGACAGCCACCCCCAGTCTGCCAGGGAAGACTTCGGCATTGCTGTGATGCTGAGTAGGTTCCAGCAGTGTTTGACACCGACACTCCCCTGTTAGGTGCCATCAAGTGGGAGCCGAGCCGTAGCAACCCTATGCAGAACAGAATGAAATGCTGCCAGCCCCGGGCCATCCTCAGAATTGTTCCTGCACACGAGCCCGTTGTAGCCATGGTGTCAATCCATCTCACTGAGACTCTTCCTGTTTCTTGACACACAGGGTGGCTTTTCTTATCTGTGGTAGGCAGCATTAGGATACAGCATCTTTCGAGTCAGTCTCTTTTGAGATGTCAGAAGCAGGAAAGCAAGTAAACACAGCCATTCAGTTGATTTTGACTCATAGTAACCTTGTGGGATACAGTAGAAATGCTCATATGGGTTTTGAAGACTGTAATTTATTTTCATTTTTACATTTAAATTCTAACCTGTGGTACCAATCATTTTATTGATAATTACAATGTCAAAATAATAGTCCATTAAAACAATTCCATATGAAATCTAAAGTATGGCTTCTAAAAGTATGCTTAAACCCAACATACAATTACATATATACTGACTTGTAGTACAAACGACACATATACTGGCTTGTAGTACAACATTTTGCAAAAAACACACAATTTATTTTTACAGAACTCTTCAGGAAACAAAAGAAGCACAAGGAAAAAATGATCAAAGCCTTTCTTTTTATAGATAAGACAATGAATGCTAGTATACCTCGAAATCTTTAACAAGAGGAGATAGTTTAATAAATTCCAGTGCAAGAGCTTGGATTTGGATGCTACTTTTCCTCTGTCTTTTCATTTGCTTCCATCCTAAGTTTAAGTTCCTCAACTGTTGGTGCTCACAGTTTCTTATTCTTTGCTTTCTTAACCCTTTCCTTGATGGCAGCCACATCAGTTTTAGTTTCTGTAGAAACTTCTTTAGGTTTCACAGCTGGTTTTCTTTAGGTGAAATGAAAGCTTTGTTTCTTTCCCCTTGTCTCGTGTGGAGAGCTTCTGCTTGTTTAGCCTTTATAGCTGCCACCTTCTGTCATTTCTTCTGCTTGCCTTCAAAAAGTATTCACCAATAGCCATTTTTGTGTCAATCTGACTTTCTGGCTATGGGAATGGTGCATACTCTTTCTTAACAGCTTTTTTCTTTGGTTGCTTGTGCTTATTCACATTTTTTTTTGTTTAAACTGTGGCAAAAATCTTTCCCAACTCTGTGATCATAATTCAGAAACTTTGGCCAACACTTGTTTAATCATTATGTTTTAATGTTGTATATTAGATGAATATTCCTCATAGTATCTATCTATGACTATTTCCCAAACCTCTTTTAAACCATCAAAGGGTCCAATGGCTGAAATTGTGTGCCCCTGAACCATAATGTAACAGTTTGTTAACAGTTTCAATGTCTTCAATGTAAATCCATTGGGGCCAATAAGCTGCGGTATTCTTTTTACAAATCTTTATTTCATACTAAAGAGCCTATGATGTCACAAGCAACCTCATCCTGAAGAATTCGTATTGTCTGTTCAAATAAAATACTCCTTGCTAAAAGCTTTATTCGGTCTCTGGCCCTACTGATGATATATGGATCAAAAGTCTTTCTTGTGCTAACAGTGATGCTGCCCTCATTCAGATCCAAGGTTGTGCTAACATGATTTCATTCAAGATTTTCTGAACCAAAGGCCAGCATTCTTCAGGTCAGCTTCTTGGTATTTGGGGAGCAGAGTTGCAAAATGGCTCTGCTCTATGAGTCGTCAGGGTTGTCCTCTTTGGAGAAGGTGGGTTCTTTCCAGTCATCAAGGACAGGGAGGAGTTCTGAGTCAACTCCAAGCCCACAGAGCCCACACTTCAGTTCTCACACAACCTCCCCTGGGTTATCTGGCTTTTCCTTCTTGTGCTGAAACTGGTTTTCCACCCGCTGTAGTGGACCCTTTCGGTAAAGAAGCCATCTTACACCGATGTAATTCTTTAGAGGAGGGAAAGCCTCATCTTTCTTATATGGAGTGTCTGGTGGCTTAGAACTGCCGAACTTGAGGTGAGCAGCTACATGCAAAAGCACCAGGGTTCCTTCAGAGATTTCATTTGCCATGCACAATTTTACCTGGCAATTTCCAGCTTCATTTGTATCACCAAGACCATATTTTTGATTGACGATTTGTTTTGAACATTCCCACTCCAGTTGCCTATAGTTTATCAATGCATCTTGAGTGATTTATTTCAGATTGAAGACGTTTGTAGAATTCTTCGATTTCTTCATTATTACATATAAGGTTGTTAATGATGCAGACAGCAGTTTGAAACCACTAATCTTCCATGGGAGAAAAATGGGGTTTTGTATTCCTGGTAAGATGATGGTCTTGTAAATCCACAAGGACAATTCTGCTCTGGAAGCACCACTGTCGGTCAGATTTGACTTGATGGTAGGGGATCTTTATTTTTTAGCTTTAGTTGTTGGTGTGTTAGTCTGGGTAGACTAGAGAAACAAATTCCATAGATATGCAGATGGATATAAGGAAAGGGTTTATATTCAAAAGGAATGGAACACTGAGAAAGCATCCCAACCCTGTCCAGTTCAAAGTCATAAGTCTGATATTAGCCCATGTGTCCGATACCAGTCTATAATGTCTCCTTCTGATTCACAAAGTCACAGGTCAATGAGTGCAGAAACCCAGCACTGGCAGGGGTCTCCCCATGGCTCCTCACTTTCAGGGCTCATGGTTCATCAACAGCATCCAGTGGTGGCAGAAGCAACTCACCACTGGCAGGGGTCTTCACGTGGCCTCTCTAGCTACAGAGGCCTGGCTCCATCAGGGCCAAGCTGTGTGGCTTCTCTGGCTTGTCAGACGCTGCCATCTTGTCTTATCCATGATTAATCATCTCTAAGACTAACTCCCAACAACTGGGGAAGATAGTTCCTCATCTTCATGAGGGAAATATTGCGAGATTTCCCAGACGTATCAGGAGAAAGCCATACCCACATGGAGGCCTCATTGGCTACTCAATGGCTATCTCCAGATTAACATACTAGACACCACCCTTACATCTCAATTATGAAATCAACATAAGCACATGACTGCCACAGTTGGTGAGCAAAGTTGAACAATAATTGTATTCCGTAGTTTTTCTTGTAGACTTATGGATACTTTCCTATCACAGATTGTCTTGAATTGTCCCATTTGATCATGAATGTAATGCTATTCCTCTTGAATTGGTCATTACTGGCATAGGAAACTGTATGAATTTGAGACTTGTCTTTAAACATGCAACCAGCTAAGTAAAATAACTAAGTCCACAATGAGGAAGCACATCAGCTTGGGTGGTCCAAAGCTTATAAATATTAAGATCAAAATCTGAAGAAGAGAATGGATCAGAGCTTAAATTATGAACATTCCATTTTCAGAAGGTGACATTGAAAGCCAGAAATCCATTTGCAGAGTTCCCATAAGGATTAAATGTCCAGTGACTCTCCTCTGATCATAATCTGGGACTGTGGATTGCTGTGCTTTTAGATAGAGAGTCAATTATGGTAGAGGCATGTAGGTTGAAATGTAATTAATACATAATCATTTGATATACCCTTTGACCCATTTAAAGTTGTTTCATTTAAAAAATATCTTCTCCTTTTAAATTGAGGTTTTGCCATTGTTTTTGCTTGTACATGTTTGTTTGCTTGCTTCTTGTTTGTGCTTGGCAGTGGAGACCTCACTGTCATTGAGTTGATTCTGACTTATAAACTCTATTGGACACAGGACAAGCATCCTATAGATTCTCAGGAAAAGTACATCTCTAGAGACAATAACTGGATTAATAACAACATGGGGGCCTGGAAGGGAAGGTTGTGAAAATAAGAAGATAGCAACATAGATTACAAGGCTATTATGCTCTGAAATTGATTATGATAATGATTGTACATGTCTACTTAATATGACTCAATGATTAAATTGTATGATATACAATTTATGAATATACCAATAGAACTATTTAAAAATAATTCGGGGGGGCTCATAAAACTTATCACAATTCATCCATCCATCCATCCATCATGTCAAGCAAATTTATACATTCATTGCCATCATAGTTCTCAAGACATTTTGTTTCTATTTGAGCCCTTGGTATCAGATCCTCATTTTCCCCCATAAACCCTTGAAAATTTATAAATTATTATTATTTTTCTTACTTTGTCTGATGTCTCCCCATACCCACTTTTCTATTGTCTGTACCCCAGGGAGGTTGTATGTAGATGACTGTGATTGATTCCCCCATTTCCCCCCACCAGTCCCTTCCCCTCCTGGTATCACTACTCTCATTATTGGTCCTGAGGGGATTATCTGTCCTGGGTTCCCTGTATTTCCAGTTCCTATCTGTACCAGTGCAAATCCTCTGGTTTATCCAGATTTGTAAGGTAGAATTGGGATCATGATGCTTGATACCTCATCTTATGCACACCTCATGATCACACAGGCTAGTGTGCTTCTTTCATGTGGCTTTGTTGCTTCTCAGCTAAACGGCTGCTTGTTTACTTTCAAACCTTTAAGACCCCAATGCTATGCTTTTTGATAACCTGGCACCATCAGCTTTCTTCATCAGATTTTCTTATGCACCCACTGTCTTCAGTGATCATGTTGTAAAAGTGGGCATCATGAAATGCCAGTTTAATAGAACAAAGTGTTCTTGCAGTGAGGGAGTAGTTGAATAGTGGCCCACTGTCCATTTGCTACCTTAATACTAAGCCTATCAGTAGACTTATTCCCCCATCATCATATATAAATATATTTATGTATGCACATGCTTGTATTTAAAAGTGCCACTATAAGTGCCCTTTGCCTCCTAGTTCTTTGCTCTATTTCCTTTTACTTTCCTCTTGTTCCACTATCATGCACAGCCTTCACTTAGGTCTCAGTAATTCCTCGTGGTTACCTTGCCCTGTGTCATGCCCTACCAGGGTTCTTTCACTCTCCTCACTCTAGATTGTGAGTCACCTGTTGTTCCTGCGTCCCTGGGTTTGTTAACACCTGGTTCCTTTCCCCAGCCTCCCTCTTTCTCATGCCCCCCCCTAGAACCAAAGATCCCTTTGTTTTCTCCTCCAGATTGTTTATCTCACTTAGCTTATCTTGATGGACCACCAATAGATCTATTTTAAAAGAAGAATATACCAATAGAACTTATTTTTAAAATGAATGAAGAAAAGGGCTAACGCTCATCCACTTCAGCTCATTAATGCTTAGTATATAGATCTTTATTCAACTCATTTTATTTTTAATGATCTCCAGTTTTCCTAGATTTATAACTTCCTATATTTCCATGTCCCTATTATTTATAGATGCTCATAGCTATTTCTTATTTGGGGTCGTGCCCCATCAGCAAATGAAAGTCTAAAAAATGTTGCTCCCTTTATGTCAGTATGGCCAATGCTACTTTGAGAAGGCACCTCTGCCTCAGTCATAATTTGAGTGCCCCATCCAACCTGAAAGGTTGACTTTCTGGCACTATAACTGACATTGTTTCTCTGCTATTTGTGAGGTTTTCAGTATCTGATAATGTCCTGCTGCTATTCCTAATGTTTTCAGTGGCTAATTCGTCAGAAGTGGACCACTAATTGCTGTCACTAGCCTGGAAGTTCTTCTTATAACTATTGAAATCACTCTCTGAATATCTTTCAACCTATCTATTTTGCAGCTCATATTTTTAATTGGAAAAAAAAAACACTGGATGCCATCAAGCCTAGCACAACCCAAAAGCTTAATTCACTATTTGAATATTGAATTCACACTTAAACGGTAGGCAAATCAGACTGTATTTGTTTTTCTTTCCAAATATACCTGACCCAAAAGGGAGAAAGCATTTAGCCAATATTCTTGCAATACTATGAAAGCATACTGCTTTTTTTAAAAAGAAGCATGCACAGGCACGGGAATCCATGTATATGCAATGTGTTATTGAGACTGAGATTCAAGAAGTAAATGATATCTTCTTAGGAGGTTTTTATTTATTTTCCTGGAAGGTTTTTGTTGTTGCTGTTGTGGCAGTTTCTATTGCCCTTTAACAAGAGTGGATAGATCTCTTTCAATGGGGTTCAAGAGCTGTCAGACATTGATTGTTTTCTTTCCTTATCTAGAAACTGAAGTTCATTTCAGAATTTCTGTAGGTAGTCCTCTGGAAACATTTATTTACCTGCTGATTAGAAACTTGAGTAAACTATAGTAAAAGTTTAAGGTAAGTTTTAAAATAATTTTATAAGGTTTATTTTCTTTGTTTGTTACTTCAGTTTTCAGTGAAATAAGGATTTCGCTGAAATAAATGGAAAGTCAGTGGAGTTCCTGGAGATGGAGGGGTTCATTTTAGGCTCCTGAATGATTTTGTCACTAGGAAAATAGGTCAATACTTCTCAGTGGAAAACACAAACTTGAATGGGTATAATCGTCTTTTGGCAGAAAAACATCTGACCATCTAAACTATAAATAGACAGTAGTACATTTGCTTGTAGCAATACATAAAATTCATCTGCAAACATACAAATGCAACTTAAGAGCTTGCAGTTTTGTCAGGAATATGAGCTTGACAGGTGAGCACGTGTTCTTGACAATCTTACTGTCCTCAGGACTGATGTGAGCTTAGAGTTCTTTCCCCTGCTCCACTGTAGTGATATGATTGAACTGCTTTAGATCACGAATTTCATTAGGCAGCTTATCAGAATGAAAAAGAATGTATTCTCTATGAAAGAAAAATGAACAATTGACTGGAAAACAACCCCAGTGGCACCGCTGCTATCCAAAGACTGACTATGGGGGTCCACCGACTGCTCCCCAGGAAAAAGGGGACATGCTCGGAAAAAGGGGACATGCTCGACAGTCATAGAGGTTTGTCTTGGAGACCCAGGACAATTCAATGCTGCCATGTAGCATTGCTACGAGGGAATCGAGTTGACAGCAACAGATATTTTAAAATGTATTTACTGGATATAATGAATGATTCCTCTATAGATGAGAGCATGCATATGAAATAAAACACTTCAAAGACTTTGTGGAATCATAGATTCAAAAGTACAAATAAACCTTATTGCATCTGGTAAGTGTATTGTGGTTTATAAATATCAACTTTTAAAGACTGTCAAAATACAGTCTTTATACATGTCAATAAATATGTTTAATGTGAGGCATATTCAATTTTAGGTATTTATTTTTATGAATTGTAAGCAGATATCCCAAATGTTTAGGCCAGAATTTCTCTCTTATCTGTCAGGATTAGTTTCCATCTTTTTATCTTGATTTGGACAAAGGGTTTGCTAAAAATAAATGATAATGATTTTGAGTTAATGAAAACTATATTTTCCCTGGAAATTAATTAGCTAAATGCTTTGAGAAACAACTTACTGATCACAAAATAAGACTGTCACACATTTAAAACAGTTAACCCTCAAGAGAGGCAATATGAAACAAACTGCATTAAAAAGTTCAAATTTACTAATTAGATCTAGGATGGAGAAAGTGAACACTGATAAAAACAAACAAAGAAAACTATAGTCTCAGACTATAGATTGATAGAAAACTAAACCCTGTTCTAATGTGAGGGGGAGAGTTCCCTTGTAAAAAACACAACTTTCACATTGTTCCTGAGATATAATTTTCAAGGAAATTTACATTAAATAGTATCTTTCCATCATTACTTCAAGTTTGTGTTTTCACAGTAGTCTTTTTAATAGAAGTAATACTATCTTCCACCTTAAATGGTGTTATCCACAACCACACAAATTTTATGTCTCCTTATCCAGAAAGATACTTATGATACTAAGTCTTCCTAATTGCTTGTAAGATTGATAAAATGATCAATATAGTTAAATGAATTAGAATTTTTGAGAGGGACACGTCATAATAAATGTTTTAAACTGGCAGGATGAAGAAGAAAGGAATTAGGGTGCCCCCTGGTGGAAGACCCATGTTAAAATAAGACTAGTGTTTCAGATTTTTGTAAGGATCGGTGTCATTTTATCTGTTGCTGCTTTCTAAATTAACGTTCTGTCAGCATTACTTAATGGTGCCAAAATTATTTGAAATTTCTTTATGACATTTTTCCTCAATTAAATTGCTCAGTCTTTCTGAAATCCTCCTTTAACAAACACAAATCAGTTCCTTAGAAAGTTTTAACTAGCTTGGTAGATTTAGATGTACTGGCAGTACCTGGCTTATGATAGGGATCAATTTGGATGACTCTATGACAGATTACTTTTATCAAAGTTTTCACTTCAAAAATACAGTAGTGTTTTCACAGCAACCCCTAAAACGGAACAGATGTGGGTGAACATTTGAGAGTGATAATACCAGCAAATTACATACTGCGAAATAGTATATAATACACATTAGTAACACTAATATGTATGACAGAAGAGGAGGTAGAAGATGTTCAGTTCATTGCAATTTAAATAGACTGTAAGTCTGAATCTATCATCTATCTGTCTATCATCATCATCATCATCATCATCATCATCATCATCATCATCATCATCTATCTCATCTATCTACCTACCAGAAAGGTGTCTGAGTGGCACCAGCTATTTTCAACTAGCTACCGACCAAAAGGTGAAGGGAAAAGACTTCCAGCATGTGATCGAGCTTTGTGGATCAGAAAAGTCTGGACCTTTGCCGAGAGACCCTGATGTGTGCAGAAGATGGCTGAGCATCAAACAGGCAAGAGCCCCTCCTTATTAGCCACAAGTGCCCAGTCAGAGCAGCTTCCAAAGATAACTTATCAATCTCATTCTTTATGGTCTCACTTATTTATTTAAGGACATTGAGTTTTTACATGCTATAAATCTGTTTGGGTTTTTAAAGGCTAGAAAGTAACTTCAACTAGAAGCCACACAGGAGACTTATCTTCCCAAATTTGCTTTCCACCTTGCCCAGTCCCAGCTGCAAACAGTGAGTTACTTGTTTCCATAACAAACCAAAGTGAACACCAAGCTCAAACTCAGAGAAGAGTACTTTATGCAATACAATACTTCCTTCCTCTCAATTTCTTCAATCACTGAACACTGACTCTCACAATCAGGGGCAGGGCTTGTACGTTTTTGCTCCCTTCTATGTCCTAGTGCTAGCAAGGTGGCATATAAGAAATGCTTATTCCTTCTTTCAAACTTTGACTTTATACTCATCTTTCTGAGTCCTCTCCCTAAATACTCCCCATTTAATATAGGACACCAGCATCCATCCAGGTGCTCAACCTAGGAATTGACGTGGGCTCATTCTCTCTTTCATGACAGCAGCTGATCTGTTAGGACAGCTTATAGCTTCTATACCCACCATGGGTTGTGAGTTCCTTCAGTCCCCTTCCTCTCTGTGACTTCTCTGCTATTCTCTTTCAGCGAAGCTGCATTGGATCCCATTCATACTGCCTTTCTGTTCTGCTCTTGATTCTCTTCTATAGTCCATTTTCCACACAGAAACAATTAATCAAAACAAATCAGAATGTGTATCTCTCCTTAATTTCTTTCAAATGCACATAAAGTTACATTTTTATCTGTTCCTGATTCCTGCATAGTTTACCAGAATACCATAAATCACTTCCTCCCCATTGCTACACTTTAACCTTCTTTCTCTTTCTGTCATAGGGCAAGTTTTAAATATTATTATTGCTCAAGAATTTTAATTTTAGCACATTTATTGATATATAATTTACATCTCATAGAGTTCAATAGTTGAAACATATTGAAAAGAACTGTGAGATGATCATTGCAATCAATTTTAGAACATTTTATTTTGGGGGTACTTATTATTTGTATCTCCTCCCACTTTCCCTATTATAATCCCACTAAATTATTAATCTCATTATTGTCATTATAGATTTACCTATCTTGGACTTCATACAGAGAAAAACATATACAAACACAAAGCAAAAGTAAAAACAAAGCTCAATAACAAAAATTAAACTAAATAACGTCAATTGAAAAGATAACAGAAAATAATAAACACTAGAAAAAATTAAAATGGGTCAAAAGGAGAAGAAATGACAAGGTGTTTAATTTTAATCTAATCACATATGTATTATCTCACTTTCCAGTGCACTCTGTCAGACAAGAAGGCCAATCTCAGACCTGGTCAATGGTCAGTGGGGATTCAACAGAGTCTTAATCCAAGTGGGGACTGTGTAAGTGGATTTTGGATTTTCAATGTCATTGACAGCCTTCTGCAAACAGGGTACTCAGAATTTAAACTCTAAAACAATTTCCTCCTCCGGTCTTAGATCTTGTTATTTACCATCCTTGACTCACACAGATTGATGTGCTTCTTTCCTGGAGACTCCCATATCACCACCCTTAAAGAGCTGCCTTAAGTCTATAGTACCGTATTTGTAATGATCTCTTCGTGAGAGCAGGCATTAACGAGGGTTGTGTCACAAAACAGATTGTCCTCAGACGAGGACATGTGTCTAAGGTTTATGTAGGTCCCTGGTTCACTTTAAGAGCATCATTCCCCTCTTGTTGAGGAACATTAGAAATCATTCCCAGGTGACGTGCCATAGTTCTATTGATAGCACCATTAACCTAGCCACTGTTGCAGAATTTAAAACATTGTTGAGAAAAGGAACATATGCATGCACAGGACAGTTTTTTAAGACCAAATCACATGGATTTTGAACCCATAAAGATAGAAAATCTCAAGTGGTTGGACACTATTTACAAAAACAAAGAAGGTTGGAGATAGACCAAGACTTTCAGTAGTCCTCATTCCCATGGGGAGAACCATGTCTGCTAGACTGACATGTCATACAAAGAGAAAACAAATAAAGAGAGCATTGAAATAGCAAATATATGGTACTCTTGAGCCACCACCCATTGCCCCCCTCAGAGCAAGAGACCCAAAGCAGAGAGATCAAGGAACCCCAATTCTCTAACTGTGAGATAGAAATCAGCTGGTTCTTCTCATACCAGGTGTTTCAACTTTAAGTCTGAGAGTATATTTCAGTTACTTAAGTCAGCTGTGGGTGAGTTTAGCACTAAGCCCAATTGGTTAGTGGGGGTTTCCAAATTGGAGCCTTGTGGTGTGGTCTATGAGGATGTAGTAAACCATGACATGACAGTGTTATAAGTTTTATTTGTCCAAAGCAGGCTGCCTGGACCATGCAACATTGGATAGAAACTGGGGGAAAATACCTAAACAACAATATAATACTCGGAATATTCTCCTTATCAGGGTCTATACAAGTAATATTAAGAGTTGACATTCCTTCTTTGCCTACCAATAGAGGTATAACCATCTCCTTAAATATAAATCTGGCCTCTTCCCTCCATGTCTTGACTTGACTTTCCACTAAGGCTCACTGGCATGTTATAGGAATCTTTTAATTTGGGGACCATAAAGCACTGTTTTATGGCAGTAACTCACTGGTCTTCTCTTTCTCTTCCTAACATGATAAACTGACCACAGCTGAGATGAGACCTCCTCTCTCAAGGTGGTTATTAAGATGTACACATCTGGGGGTGATCTATGAATCACGCACCCTTTGTCTTTCAGTTGGTCACACTGCATGTCGTGTGTTGCAAGCTAGGACGCTGGCATTTCTGATGCAAGCAGGGTCACCAAAGGAGATATGTCAGCAGAGATTTCACATGAAGAATGGACAACAAAGAAGGAATCTGCTTGAAACTTTATGCACAGTGTGGACACATTGTCAAATACTGAAGGCCCAATGAGTGGAAACAGAATACAGTTGGAGATAGTGCCAGAAGGAACTCCGTTTGGAAGGAACTCAAAAGGTGATTGAAAAGGACCTGCTGTCTCAGAGCAGAATCTACCATGGTGCTGTGAATTAAGTAAAGCTTGTGGGAGTGGAGTCTTCACGATCTTCATGTGCTGACGGGGCAGAACTCAGAGTAAGAAGAAACACCTGCAAAAATCTACTAGTAACTCGAACTTGGAATGTATGAAGTGTAAATCTAGAAAAAAATTTGAAGTTTTCAAAAATGAAATGGGATACATATGGATCAATATCCTTGGTATTAGTGAGCTGAAATGGACTGATATTGGTCATTTTGGATCACATTGTTTACTATACTGGAAATGACAAAATTCTAGAGCAATGGCATGGTATTTATTGTCCACAGGAACATTGCAAAATCTATCATGCAGTACAATGTTATCTGTGATAGGATTCTATCTGACGACTTCCAGGGATACAACTATTATTCAAGCATATGGCTCAACCTATAAAGCTAGTGATGCAGAAACTGAAGAATTCTATCAATGGTTTCAGTTGGAAATTGATCAAACATGCAATCAGAAGCATTGGTAATCATTGGTGGTTGGAGTGCAAAGTTGGAATCAAAGAGGGTGGGAAAATGTGGTCTTGGTCATAGAAACAAAGTAGAGATTGTATGATAGAATTTTGAAAGTCAATGATTTGTTCATCACAGATATCTTTTTTCAACTATACAAATGACAATCATACACATAGACTTCTTCATATTGAATACACAGATATGAAATTGACAACATCTGTGGGAAGAGAAGAAAGAGCTCAATATCAGCAACTAAACCTGGCCCTGGGCTGACTGTGGAACTCCCAACTCCTCATATGTAAGTCTAGGTTGAAGCTGAAGAAAATTAAAACAAGTCCAGCAGGACCACAGTGCAACATTGAGTCGATCCTCCTGAATTTTTAGAACATTGAAGAGTAGATTTGACACACTGAACAATAATGACCAAAATCCCTAATGAGTTGTGAGAGGACATCAAGACCATCGTTCATGAAGGTAAGAAAAGGACCTCAAAAACACAGGAAAGACAGAAAAGATCAGAGTGGATGTCAGAAAAGACTCTGAAACTTGTTCTTAATTGCTGAGTAACTAAGGCAAATTGATAATATGGTGAATTCAAAGAGATGAATAGAAAAATTTAAGAGGCAACTCAAAAAGAAAAAAATCAAATATAATGAATCATGCAAAGACCTAGACTTATAAAACCCAAAGCAAAGAACAAGGTCAGCATATCTTTCTTTTTTAAAAGTCATTTTCTTGGGGGCTTTTATAGCATTACATAAATCAATGGTATCAAGCATATTTGTACATATGTTGCCATCATAATTTCCCAAACATTTTGTACTTGAGTTCTTGATATAAGCTCTTCTTTTTTCTCCTCCCCCCACCCTCCTACCCTCATGAGTCCTTGATCAATTATATATTGTTATTATTATTTTGTATCTTACATTGTCTGTTGTCTCACTTTTATTTTGCTATTCGTCCTCTTTGGGTTGGGGGTGAGGGATATATATCCAACCTTGTGTTGGGTTAGCCCTTTCTCTCCCAACCTGATCATCCTCCTATTCTCTTGATGTTGCTACTCCCATCACTGTTCCTGAGGGGTGTATCTGTCTTGAATTCCATGTGTCAAGAGCACTTATCTGTACCAATATGTACTGGACTTGTAAGGTAGAACTGTGTCATGGTAGTGGGGTGGGTGGGTGGGAAGGAAGCTTTAAGGAACTAGAGGCTTGATATGTGTTTCCTCAATGCTATATTGCACCCTGGTTGAATCATCCCTTTCTTATAAACCTTTCATGGGGGGATATCCAATTGTCTACAGATGGGCTTTAGGTCTCTACTCTAAGCCCCCTCATTTGCATCGATATAGTTGTTTGTTTTGGATCTTTTCCTAATTGATACCTGAAACCCTTGACACCTCATGATCACACAGGCTTGTGTGCTTCTTTCATGTGGGCTTAGTTGCTTCCCTGCTGGATGGTTGCTTGTTTAACTTCAGCTTTTAAGATCCCAGATGCTATATTTTTTAGATAGCTGGGCAGATAGGTGTATGTAGCTTTTAAGTTGTTTTTCAGATTTCCAGGGTGTGCATGTCTTTCCTCCTGTTGAAATCTCTCCAGTGGTTCTTAGAGGATTTTCCCACATGTGGTATCCAGTGGCCATATTCCTGTGAGCTCCAGATCTGGTCCCTTGATCAAGCCACACTCTTAGTTTGCTCAGGATGCTTCCTAGCCTCCCTGTACCTGCCCATTGCTGACACCTTAATGTCTAAGTCTAATCTCACCTCTGACTTCTTCAGAGAAACCTTCCTTGACAATACCCTGCATCCTTCTCTTGCTATGAACCATTATTGGAAGTCAAATTTATCTTGTTAACTTATTGACTTGTTTATCCATTATCACTCTACACACAGAGTAGTAACCATGTTTACTTTGTCTCATTGTGTACCCTCAGCATCTCCAACCAATGTTGCCACAGAAGAAGCATTCTGCTTAATTGATGACTATAGGAAAAGAAGAGGTTATTGCTTCCAAGTTCCTCTTAGATCTAGATTTTTTAATCCAGATGTTGTAATTTTTTTATTAATCATTTTATTGGGACTGCTTACAGATCTTATAACAATCCACAGTTCAATTATATTAAAGCACACTTGTACGTATGTGACAATCATCATTTCCAAAACATTTCTTTCAACTTGAGCTCTTGAGAGAAGCATCTCTTTTTTCCCCTCCCAACCCTATCCATCCACCTGCATTCTAATTCTTTTTTCTTCTTTTTTCTTTTCAGTCTAATTCTTAATGATTGTGGTAGTTACGTAATCTGGTGTCAATTTGAGGATGAAGAGTGTAGTGGTGGACTCTATCCTGTCAATGAGGCTTCTGTGTGGGCATAGCTTTCTCCTGAGAGTTCTGGGAACTCCTGTCTTTCCTCCTTGAGGTTATCATAAAGTTTTGTGATTTCTTCACTAGACTGAATTTCTTGGAAGTGAAAGTCATTTATGACTCAATGTTAAGGGTCTGGGACAGTATCTGATACAATATAAACTATATGGATAAATAATGCATGAATAAGTGTGAGATCTCACTAAAAGAGACATTTGATTAATAACAATGTGGCAGGACATATACCTTGGGCTTTGCTCTAAAATAACCAAGGATTCACAAGATCCATATACAACATTAATATTTAAAATTATGATATATGATCACTAATCAATATACTATTAATTAAATAGTGAAATATTGTTCATTTCTGGTCATCTGTATTCCTGTTATATTTATACTCTTGTTTCCCAAATGCTACTGCCTAGAAACCCATACTTATTATTATTATTATAATTTAAGATAATTTTATTAGATGCTATTACAGCTTTTACAACAATCATACCTCAATTGTATCAAGCAAATCTGTACATATGCTGCAATCATTATTTTTGAAATATTTACATTCTATTTGAGTCCTTGGTATCAGCTCTTCTTTTTACTCCTCTTCCCCCCATCCCACCCACTGTCTCTTTTTGCCCACAGTGTCTTCCCCCTTCTCCCACTACCCTCTGCCCCCCTCCTGGTATTGACACCCTTTCTGTTCCTGAGATGTTTATCCAACCTGAATTCTGTGCATCCTGAGCTCTTATCTGTACCTCTGTTCATGATCTGACCTAGCCTGCTGTGAAAGGCAGTTTGGGGGTCATGAGAGTGGGCGGGAGGGGCAGTGAGGAAGCCTCAAGGAAACAGAGGAATATTGTGTGTTTCATGGTGCTAACTTCACTCTGGTTGATCCATTCCCTTTCTTGTGACTCTTCTGTGAGATTATGTCCCATTCTCTTCAGATGGGTTTGGCGTCTCTGCTCCAACCTCCCACATTCTCAGCAATATTTTGTTTGCTTGTTTTGGATTTTCTGACGCCTTTTACACGATCCCCTCTGCAGTTCATGATCACATAAAATTGATGTCCTTCTTTCATGTGGGCTTATTGCTTCTTTGCTAGATGGCCATTTGTTTAACTTCAAGCTTTTTAGACCCCAGACTATATCTTTTGATAGCTCAGCACCAGCAGCTTTCTTCACCATATTTGTCTATGTACTCATTTCAGCAATTGTGTGGGAAGGGTGAGCATCACAGAATGCAAGTTTGTTAGAACAAAGTGTTTTTGTATTGAGGAAGGGCTTGAGTATAGGCCCAAAGTTCACCCATTTCCTCATTGTATTGCCATATAAATATATGTACCTAGGTTAATACCTCTATTTTTATAAATTAATATATTTATATAAGGGTACACCTATGTTTATATCTCTATCCAAAGATTTCCTCTGTTTCCTTTTACCTTCCTCTTGCCTAACTATCATACTTGTTTGTCTTCTGTCTCTTAGTAATTCCTTTCAGCTAGATTACCATTTCTCCAACACCTCCAGGATCTCTGTTTCCTTCTGCTTGTTGATTTTAATTCTCTAGTTGTTCCCTGTCTATGTTGTTTGCTCACCACTCTCTTTTCCCTCCTCCTTCTCCCCCTAAGCCCCATCCAGTACCTTTGATTCCATTGCTTTCTCTTCGGGTTTGCTTCTCAATGCCTATCTTATATAGGTAGACAGACCAACAATAAGGTAGACAGTACACAAAGAAAACTGAAAGTTGAATAAAAAGAGGGGAAAGAAAGAAATAGAAAAAAATATCTACATAACGAAAAATAATAATAGCTAGCAAAAAATCCCCAAAGACATAGATAATTCCAGGTTTTTCCATGGACTTTTATGATTATCTCCCTACTGATTCTGTGGGGTTCTGAGAACTGCCCCATCCTAGCCTGAAGTCTGTTTGGGGGCCCTCAGGGACCTTGTGGCTTCTCTTTGCTCCAGTTGTTGATCTGTTATGCTCCCTTCTTGGTTCACCTCACTGTGAGGGGTTCATATGGACACCAAATCCTCACCATGTGTCCCCAGGATTGTCCTCTGTCATGGTATCTCCAGGGAAGGGTCATCATGTCTAGAGCTTTAGTTGGCCCTACAGTCCTCTCTGTGCCTTAGCAGTTCTCTGCAGGGCTGTCATCCTCAGGACTTGGGGTGCTGATACAGGGCCAATATCTCATTCTCTTTCCTTCTTGGCTTGCTTCCATGTGGTCGTGGCATGCCAGCCCCTCTCCCCAACCTGTAGCTATACGTTTGTCCTTTATAGCACATACTTCTAGAGAGGGATTCAGTTTGGCTCTATTGGGGCCCACCCTGTGGCCCACTCTGTTCATGGATTGCTCCATGTGATTACGTTGCCTTCAAGGTTTCGGGCACCATAGTAGGGTCTGCATGCACAGTCCCAACTTCTGTGGAGACATATCCAATACTTTCTTCCTGGGTGAATTAGTGTCCTGCTCCTCAAGGAACATTGTCTCCCCACTCCTTTTTCTCTCCTCTTCTTCCTCCCCACCTCTCTTTCCCCTTCTTTATGTGGCAATGACATGTACATCCTTGGGTTTGGCCTGTGCCCCACCTGCCTGTTTTTTACCTCCAACTGTAGAGTGTGAGATAAGTGACTTTTCTTCCATACCCACCGTGCTGATGATACTCACCTCAGTGGACTCATTTTGTACTTGTCATTTAGTGACTGGCTGACTTCGCTTAGCTTAATTCCCTCCAACACTTCCCATGAGATGATGCACTTTGTGGGACCGTCAGTGCTTTTTCATGAGGTGCAGTGCCCCATTGTGCTCATGTGCCAGGGTTTCCTAATCCGCTTGTCTATCGATGGGAATCTCGGTTGAGAAACCCATCGTTTTAAGACGCTCCTAATCAATAGCTTGAAAAAACTTCTTTCATAAAAATTTCCTAGATTCAGTTATATATGGAGCTTTTATCCACTGTCACAGATTCACACATCTCAGTATCCATGGATAAAATATAAGCATCCTTATAAAATATAAGGATAAAAATAATGTGTTTCTCTTAGAGTCTTTCAACGTGTCGAGTTACATGGGCTATTGATTGTTCAGCTACCTGCTGTCACGCATGCTTGGCCTCAGATGTATACGTTCTGAAGAGCTTGGTTTTAAAAAAAGGAGACAAGGTCCAAGACCATTCGGTTAGTTTTCATTGCTTCTCTGTGTTTTCATAACAGACAAATTGGATGGTGTAGTTAACCTCACAAGCCACACATGATACAGCTGCCTGGGTACATGGAAAATTTGACATCTGTATATTTACGAAAGCCTACCTGGTCCCAATACATCAACATAGTTTCGAAGATCTTGTGCCAATCCTGTGTTTTGCAACTGCTCTAACAGTATATAGTGATGCAGCAACATTTCTAATCTCTTCCATCGTTGCTTCTAATTCTTATTACTGCTATTCCATAAACAATCCCCACCAACAAAGAGGCAGGTGGTGGAGGAAAAACGAGTCCAAAAGGAAAACAACGTAGGATTAAATAGTTAGTTTACCTTACACTTTACCCAAAGGTTCTTGCTTTTACATTTTTCAGAGACCTTTGCTTTTTAATTTTTATTTCTGATGAAAATGTTTAACATTAGTTTCTTGCAGTCTTCTCTTACTTTCAATTCACTAGGGGGCAGTAGAGGAAAAGGTTTCAGAGAAGCAGAAATGAAGCCGAAGATAATGCCTATCCCTTCCTAGAAACGACTCTGGGGCAAAGTGTCAAATTTTATGTGAAGCAAAATTAGATGCTTGTTTTTCCGTGTCCCCATGTTTAGGATAAACTTATTATGGACAATTCAGTCAGCCCATTCATTGACTAGGAGTTGATTAAGGAATACATTTGATGTCTTCTATTTCTATGCCAATAGAAATAGATCAGTTACAAATAATTATTTTTTATTTCATCTGTGTTTTCTGTGAGGCTCCCTGGATATATCCAAATGAAATTACAGGCTCTTGAAATTTTCTCTTGGTGATAGACTGTAGAACAGCATTTTAAAAGTTCTGAAGTTGACGTTCAGCCATGAATATTTTTTTTCCAGCCATGAACATTTTTAGGAATCAAAACATATAGACTCTGAACACTGATCATATTCAATAAATGGCAACTTGCCAATATCCGGGATTACTTCCTTCCTGTCCCTTTTTGGGACTGGACCACTGATGATTTATGGTTTGAAAATGAGGATAGCTCAATTCAGCTGTCTGAAAATGTAAGCATGGGTATCTGGGACTCGAGTGCTCTCATGTTAATTTGCATAGCCTGCCAATCTAGCCCTCCAGTCACACCTGCCTCTTGCTAAGCGGACAGCTGGAAACTGAAGACAGTAGGGTGATTTTTGTGCTTTAAAACAGACACCTGCATATGTCAAGGAAAAACCTCAATAGCAACCCAATGTAAAAAAAAATTAAAGATAGATGGATGGATAGGTAGGTAGACAAATGGAAGGAGGGATGAAGGGAATCATAAGAGTGACTATGTTTACACTAAATGTATGCATATAACCGACTTAGGCAAGATTCTGAAGACAAAATTTCTTTTCATGCTTCCCTCTTCATTTTCCTCTCCTAAAGACTCACAGGTAGAAATCCTGGTCATGGATCAATTATGTCCTTTCCCGAATAATAGTTGTGAATTCTAATCCCAGTTGTACTTACTTTGTTATGTTAATGGAAATATTTGTGTAGGGTGATGTAAGTGACTCTCTGGATACATAAAGGAAAATAGATAACTGAGTGAGCAGCAGGGGCGTGGAAGAGAGATGTCAAGCCACATAATGCTAATTCAGCAAGCAGAAGTTTGAAAGAGACAAAGACCTCTGTCTAGCATTGTCCCTTAGAGCTGGTGTCCTAAATTTGGGCTGCTAGTCTCCTAAGCTGTAAAGAAAGTGAATTTCTGTTTGCAAAATCAATCATTTGTGTTCTTTCTGTTACAGCAGCATGAGATCACTGAGATGGTAGTCACACTCTCTGTTCTTAGAATATTAGAACATTCCCTTTCCTAACAAGGCCATTTGTGTGTACATTGTACTCATCACTTCGCTGGATTTGTTTGGTGTCCTATATTATGAAAAATAATAGGGCAGTCAGTTAGGCAAGACAGATGTACTTTGAATTGCTTTTGAAATTTCTTTTCTGATCCCCTTTGGGTATCTTTTACCCCATCACATTCTAAGGGATCTTTTCACCAATAAATATTGATCCCTAGTTACTGTGTTTGTGCCCCTTGTTTTCCCACTGATAATTTCCCCTCCAGTAGTATCCCTTGCTTTGAATCATGCAGATTTTCCTATAAAATATAATAAATATTTTTTCTCAAAAAAATCCTACCTGTGATAAACACAATTAATGTTACCTAATATAAATATAAAAAATGTCACCAAATGAAAAAGGTAAAAAGCACCACTGAAATAGCAAACATTTAATTATATATATAAGAAGACAAAAATATTGCTGTAATATCATTGAACTATATATTAAACAAGAATATCAAAAAGTCAAGCTTATTTCTTGACAAATGCTTCAGCAAGACCCATGCACTTCAGAAACCATCTTCCTAAATCTTGAGATTACTTACCATGTCAAAGTGACAATTGGCAGGTTGAGAAGCAAGGATGTTACTCTGAGGACGAACTCAAACCTTGGCATTTTCACTTACCTCAAAAGCACGTGAAAGTTAGACATTGAAAAGAGAGGACGGCCGAAGGAACTGATAGCTGTGAATGGTGGTAAGCTTCTAATGCTAGAAGAACAAACTTACCTGTTGGGGAAGAAACATGGCCAGAGTCCTCCTTAGATGCAAGGATGGAGAAGGGTTGTTGTGTGTATTTTGGACACATTGTCAGAAGAGACCTGTTCCTGGAGAAGCACATCCTGTGAGGTAGGGTAGAGGGCAGAGAACAAGGGCAAGACCCTCAAGGGTTGACACCGTAGCTGCAACAATGGGCTTAGACATGGGAACCACTGTGAGAATGGCACAGTATTTAGTTCTGTTGTGCATAGGTTCAGTATGGGTCAGAATTGATTTGATGACACCTGCCACCACTACCAGCACCAGCACCAGCACCACCACCACCACCAACAAGACACTCAAATCAGATTTGTTTACTATATTATTTGAGTTTGGGGAATACAAAGACGTCTGAATGGGCAAGATCTGAATGGATGGAGTATGATTTCTCAACCAAATTCCCTTTTTTGGTTTATTTATGTTTACAATAATTTTAGTAGGGCTCATACAAATCTTAGCATAATCCATGCATGCATCGATTGTGTCAAGCACGTATGTATATCTGTTACAGTCATCAGTTTCAAAACAGTTTCTTTCTACTTGAACCCTTAGTATCAGTTCCTCATTTTCCCCCTCCCTTACCCATCCTCCCTCCCTCACGGACCCTTAGTAATTTATAAATTAGTATTGTTTTGTCATGTTTCACACTGTCTGATGTTTCTCTTCACCCACTTTTCTGTTGTCTATCCCCCAGAGAGGGAGTTATATGTAGATCCTTGTGATCAGGTCCCCCTTTCTACCCCACCTTCCACTTACCCTACTGGTTTTGCTACTCTCATTATTGGTTCCCAGAGGTTAATCTGTTCTAGATTCCCTGTGTTTCCAGTTCTTATCCTCTGGTCTAGCTGGATGTGTAAGCTAGAATTGGGATCTTGATATGTGTGTGTGTGTGTGTAAACATTAAAGAACTAGAGGAAAGTTGTATGTTTCATTGGTGATATAATGCATGCTGACTGGTTTGTCTTCTCTCCGCTACCCTTCTGAAAAGGGATGTCTAGTTGCCGATAGATGGGCTTTGGGTCTTCATCCCATACTCCCCTTCATTCACAATGACTTGATTTGTTGTCCTTTGATGACTGACACCTGATCCTATCAACACCTTGTGATCACAGAGGCTGTTGTACTTCTTCCATGTGAGCTTTTTGGGACTTTGCTTCTCAGCCTCATAGCTGCTTGCTTATCTTCAAGCCTTTAAGACTCCAGATGTTATATATTTTGACAGCAGGGCCCCATCAGCTTTCCTCACCACATTTACTTATGCACCCACTTTGTCTGCAGTGATGGTGTTGGGAATGCCAGGTTAAGAGAACAAAATGTGCTTGCATTGAAGGAGTAGTTGAGTAGAGGCCTAACGTTCATCTGCTACCTTAATATTAAACCTTCAAGTATATGTACATGGGTCTATTTCCCACAAATCAAATATAAATATTTTTACATATGTGCATGCCTGTATTAGACCTCTATAAATGCCTTGTGTCTCCTAGTTGTTTCTTCTATTTCCTTTTACTTTCCTCTGTCCCATTATCATGCTCAGCCTTCATTTGGGTGTCAGTAATTCCTCTCGGTTACATTGCCCTCGATCAAGTCCTACCAGGCCTCCTCCACTCTCCTCACAATCGATTTTGGATCACTTGTTGTTTCCTTGTCCCTGGAGTTTTTAACATCCACTTCCTTTCCCATACCTCCCCCTCTCTTATGTCCCCATGGAATTGTCTGTCTTGTTACTTTCCCCTACAGATTGCTTATCCCACTTATCTTATTTAAATAAACCAGCAGAGATAATAATATGCACAAAAATAAGACAGGACAAAACAAAGCAATAAAAGAAACCAAACTAAAGTTAAATAAAAACAAAAAACAAAACAAAACAAAAAAACAAGGACATAAAAAGGAAAAGCCTATAAATAATTCAAAGCCTGTCTGTTGACCTTTAGGAATGCTTTCTGATGGCGAACAATACCCTGTTCCCAACATCTATTTTTGGTATTCTGTGGGAACTTCACTGCTCTGTTCCCTTTGCCATTCAGTTGCACCCTCTTAGTGTTTTGCCTCAGTGTGGTGGGGTCAGATGGGGTGCAATTCCCACACTGTGTCTCAAGTCTCAACCAAATTCTTACAGGAAAGACCTGACTACTCCTGAAGAATGAAGAGCTTCATTGTCAGGACAGGGGTGGGGGGCATATCCTCATGTAATTTTCCTGCTATTTTCTTTAATTCTCTCAAGACTTCTCCATAATATATCCCCATAATCTTCCTATGTCCTTTTAGAAAATCTACCAAGATTACTCTTAGCATCTCATTTTAAAAGTTACCATAACATTCTCAGTTGACTTCTCTGCTTTGACTTAATTGGCTCAGATACTTGTTTTTAAAGACACCTTAAAAGACTTTAACAACTGTATTGCTGAAAAAACTTGTCTTCAGCCATCCACTGATGATAGAGAAATATTTAAACATCTTTTGTTTGGAATAAACCACACCAATCAGACTGGAATGCTAGTAGAAATAACCCCCCCTTTTTTTACATACCATGGTATATTTAACACATTTAAAAAGAGAACAAAAAAAAAAAAGGCCAAGCAATATGTTTCTCAACAAAACAAAACCAACAAGCAAACAACAACCAAAAAATCCTATTTTTTCCTTCCAAATCATTTAATTAGGAGCTAATACAACTACCAATCATGCCATAGTTCAATCACATCAAGCAGGGTTATACAATTGATACCACAATGATTTTAAAAGCATTATCTTCCTTCTTGATCAGCTTCCCTCTATGGACACACTGCCCACCCCACTCCCCCACCCCCGGAACGATCAGAAGCCCTCATTCTTCTAGATGTCAATATAGGTTCATCAATCCTGAATTTCTTATACCAAAAATACTGTCCATTGTATAGTTTCATTCTCCCTGATGTCATAAGTAACCCGATCATTGTTCACTGTGCTGAGTCTGCCTCAGTTCTTGATGACCTTATGCACCAGAGGTTCAGTCCTGTACCACCCATGACTACTTGCAGATAGGACCTTTGATTCCTGTAGGATGTCCATCTCCTGAGCTGAAGTAGATCATCAGACCTTCCTTCCTAGTTCTTCTTCCTTTGGAAGCATTGCTGACACCTGTTCCCGTCACAGTAACATGCGCTTGCCCAGTGACAGATGGGTGGTGCCTGGGGAGGAGATCCATTGACTGGAAGTCAAACCTAGCTCAGGGATAAAATAAGCAAGAATTCTGTCTCTGAACCACTAAAGTCCCCTTTTTAGTCCTTGACGTGAGTTCTTGCTGCACTCACCCCAACACATATGCAGAGTAGAACTTCATAGGATTTCAAAACTGTGACACTCGGCCAGACATATCTTCCACGGTGCCTCAGGAAGGGCTTCAACTGCCAACTTCACCACTAATCGTCAAGTCCTTAAATGTTTGGGCTACTTGTACCAGGGAATAGATCCACCACATCTCCCTTTTAAAAAAATATTACTGTGATGATCTGCTTGTTGCTATAATGCTGGACGCTATGGCCTGGGTATTTAAAGTATCTTCCATGGTGGGCAGGACTAAGATAGAGACAGAGTAGGAAAAAAGTGTGATAATGTACTTCTAAAATAAGCCAGTGGAAAGAAAGCCTTAAAGATCATAACTGTCTTGTCAGTCAGATATAGCTATGATAGATGCTCTTCCAGGCTGGAAGGCACTCAAATCTCACAGTGGCTAAGAAAATGGATGCAAGCATCCCGACGACCATGATGATAGTACAGAAAGGGGCAACTGTTTGTTGAGTTGAACATGGAGTCAACATGGATCAGTGCTGGCTCCACTGCCACTAAGGCGATTTTACCCAGATGAGCAAATTTACCCTTTTGGACACCAGGACAGGGCACTGATAAATAGTCTCTGAAGCAAGTTTTTCACCCTGCTCATGCTGTACCTGTTTACTTTGTGTCCACTCAGTCTGTTATTTCAGTGTTTGTCCTTGTAGGAGATCATTGACATGCAGTCACTCCAAATAATGTCAACCAAAAAAACTATAACCAGCATGGACTAATCCAGGTGCTTCCACTCACCCACTTCACTCCGTTGGTACTTTTCTAATGCACCTTCTCTCGAGACTCCATCTTAGGAAAACCAAGAAGCCCTGCTTGCACTTTTCACAAGTAAAAGAAACAATGCTTGACCCAATTCCAGTTTGGCTGTTGTTAAAAAAGACTGTCTTTGAAGCTGATGGTGCCCAGCTATCAAAAGAAATTGCGTTTGGGGTCTTAAAGGCTTGAAAATGAATGCGCAGCCATCTAGCTCAGAAGCATCAGATCCCACATGGAAGAAGCACACCAGCTTGTGCAACCAAGAGGTGTCAAAGGGATTTGGTATCAGGCATCAAAGAACTAAAAGTTCCATCATTATATAAGAGGGGGAGTGAAGATTGGGGACTCAAAGCCCGTCAATCAATGATGCAACATCCTCTTACAGAGAGGTAACAGCGAGAATTTGAGCTCATTAAGATACAGTGTGGTAGCAATGAAATGTGCATGTTTCCTCTAGTTCTCAAATGCTTCTTCCCATCCATGATCATGATCCCAATTCTACCAGACAAATCCAACTAGGTCAGGGGATGTACACTGGAGGCAGAAACATGGGGAATGTAAGATAGATGATACCTCAGGACTAGTGGTGGGAGTGGTGATACTGGGAGGGTGGAGTGATGGTGGAATAGAATGGGGGAACCGATATCAGGGATCTAATTATAACCTCCTCTCTTGGGTACAGACAATGAGGAAGTGACTGAAGGGACACATTGGACAGTGTATGATATGAAAAGGTAATAATAATTTGTAAATTATTAAGAGTTCATGGGGGAGGGGAAGTGGGGAGGGAAGCAAAATAGGGGAGGGGGTACTGGGGGCCTAAGTGGAGGGAGGATGTTTTGAGAGTGATAATGGCAACAAGTGTGCAAATGTGGCCTGCATACAATTGCTGTATGTATGTATCATTATGGGAGTTGTATGATCCCCCAATAAAATGATTGATTAAAATTTTTTTAAAAAGACTGTCTTGGTTTGGCTGATGACTTTCTAAGACCTTTGTTTCTAAGTAACTCCTTTAAAGTTTTTCATAAAAAGAACCTCTAATTTTCTCAAAATGAGCCCCTTGGTGTCTTGAAATGGGTTCCTTTGTTGCAGCAATTTAAATTACCTCCAGATAAAATCTCCTATAATCTTTCCATAACACCAGAATGTGTGACTTTATAATCATCTTATGCTATCTTCTTTCTGAGATATCTTCTTTCATGATATCTTTATGGCAGTAGAAAGGCTCATCTCTTTCACCAGGTGCTGCTGGCAGCTTTTAATTGCTGGCCTCGAGGTTAGAAGTCCAATGCATTACCCACGATGCCAGCAGGTGCTTGAGCCTTCTGAAACAGATGCTAGTTGGCCCTTGGAGACAAAAATCATGTGGGCTTCTTGTCTGATCTCACGGAGTCAGTCAGGCAAATGTTTTTAGATTTTACATACATGCTAACATGTATGTCTAAAAGATAATTGCAAAATTCGAAGAAATTTGCTGCCCCCTTGAACCGCACCTGAAGAAGAAAATAGAAGAAATCATAGCAGAAGAGAAACATTGTCAGTCCTTTTCCTGGGATGAGAATCACCACCCACAAAATGAATGAAGGAAATCAAAGGGCAGTTGTGAGTGTCATAGTCTTTTCCTTTTAATTATGGAAAAAATCAGCATTTCATCTCATTCTGAAATGGAATATGGTTACTATTTTATTAAATATGTATGTTCCATAAAATATGAATTAGCAGTGGGGCTTGCTGGTGAAAAGTGAGTTACAGCCTTTCCAGTCTGACCTAAATTATTTGTGTTGGTTTTACGATGTGGAGAGCAAATGTGTGCATTCCAAAGACTCTTTCTAAGATGTTTTAAATTATACTATTGCAATATGTAGTAAGCCCATACATTTTAGGCTGGCAAAAAAGCAAGACCCTTTTACATTGAAGAAAAAAATTAGCCATTAATGCAAATAAGGAATTGTAGCTAGGCCCACTGAAAAACTCTGCCCTTCATTTACGGGATTGTATTTCCCCTATCCTGGTTTGAGTTCCATGTTGATGCTAATACTGTGGCTTGTTGGAGTCTGTGTGGCTTACATATCATTATCTTCCTTACACAAGCAAGCTGGGACTTTATTTAAAATGCAAAAAAATGACTTACTGGTTCTCTACAGAAAAGCTACATGGAAATCTGAAAATGTATGGCTTTATGTAAAAGAAAAGAATGGTTTATAAAGACAGAATAAATGATAGTTCATGTAATCTTAAAATGTGATTACATCTGGAACTGTGTGTTAATTTAACATACTGTTCATTATAATCTGTATTTTACTTTTATGACCTCATAGAAGAAAATTTGTTTGCTTTGCTAGAAGTTTTGTAGTTTTATTGGCTATGGCTAGGCTTATAAAAATGTAAAACATATTGGAAAGGATTCTCTCTTTTCCTCTTCTTGATTTACTAAAATAAAATTTAATGTGTAGCAGATTAAAAACACACCCTGCTAGATGGAGTCACAACAAATCAAGAATGCTGTATCATTTATGAGATTATTAATGGAAGAAATCCTAGTGTATTTTTTCATTACATTTAATTTAATAACTTTTGAATTTTTATTCCTGAATAACATAGAGTTTATTTTCATGTACATGAAAATACGTAGTCTCTCTCTATATATCTAATTCATTCATAATTAGTATTTATACCTTTATAAATCACCTCATGTGTATAATTAACATTTGTATTAAGGTTTAAATTTACAGAATGTTGTCAAGGAGTCTGTAGAAAAAGAATGGTTGGAAACTGATTGTGATAACATTTGTGCAGTTCTACTGGACATGACTGTGATATGGAATGATATTTTATATGGCTTAAATCCCAATTAATATAAAAGAATAACTGGTGATAGGAATTATAAATTAATATTTTCATAGATAAAGAAATGGTAGTTTTGGCAGGCTGACTGTCTTTTCCTTAGTTAGGTAGGGAGCTAAGTGTCAAAGTAGAATGGAAACTCAGGTTTTAATATTGAAATCTGGGGCTCTTCAGCTGTTCCAAATATCTTGCTAGTCTCATGTCACTATCAATAACACATGTAAAATTTTTATATGTTGCCCTGAACTTTAGAATAATAGAACACCTTATATGTGTCTATTCTTGTACACAAGTGCAAAATGAACACTTGCATTACAAAGGTAGTCTTACTTAAGTTTTATCTCTACATCTAAGTCAAACTACATCTTTACCTAATAGGGTAAAATATAAAATTTGGGCAATCTGTCCATTTAAGTTTTTAACAATTTAATTCCACACTTCATTGTGCTCGTGAGAAATGTGTTCATGGATCCAGAAGCAGTTGTGTGCACAGAACAAAGGAGTACCGCATGCCTCAATCCCAAGAAATGTGCGCATAGAGGTTGTATTCTTTCACCGTAATTTACTCAATCTGTATGTCGAGCAAATCCTCAGAGAAGTTGGATTATATATATGTACGTGTATATACTTGATATCGAGATTGAGGAAGACTTATTAACAACCTGTGATATGCAAATGAAGCAATTTTGCTTGTGAAATGTGAGGATTTGGAGCACTTGCTGATGAAGATTAAGGATTATATCCTTCAGTAAGGATCACAACTCAACTTAATGATCAGAATTCTCACAGCTGGACCAAAAGGTAACATTGCGATCTATGGAGAAACGTTTGAAGTTGTCAAGGATGTCATTGGCTCCACAGTCAATGCTCACGAAGGCAGCACTGAAGAGATCAAGCGACACATTGCGTAGGGTAACTTGGCTGCGGAAGACCTCTGCAAAGAGTTGTAAAGCAAAGATGTTTCTTTGAGCACTTAGGTATGTCTGACTCAGCTGTTATATTTTCAATCACCTTGTATGCATGTGAAATTTGGACCCTGAAAAAGGGAACTTAAAGTAGAATCAATGCATTTGAATTATGTATGCATTAAGTGCTAGAAAAATATTGACTATATGGTCTTCCAAAAGGCTCCTTAGAGGCCAGAATGGGAGGACTTTGTCCCGAGGATTTTGAATGCGGTCAGAGCAGGCTAGCCTCTGGAAAAGGACATCATGTTTGGTACAGTTGAGGGGCAGAAAAAAAAAAGGAAGGTCCTCCTGCAACATTGTGCTCAAACATAAAACCAAGGTGAGAAT
Source organism: Nesogale talazaci (assembly GCA_004026705.1). Classification (NCBI taxonomy): domain Eukaryota; kingdom Metazoa; phylum Chordata; class Mammalia; order Afrosoricida; family Tenrecidae; genus Nesogale; species Nesogale talazaci. Next base: position 58,186 of record PVJH01005941.1, on the reverse strand, counting down.
GATGCAGAAGCAGGCAGTGCTGTTTTTCTATTTTACACAGGATGGTTATGAGTCAGTCTGACACAATGAGCCCTAACAAGTCCACACCACGGTAACTCTCAACGTCCATCACTTCTTCCCAGTCCCCATTATTTCCTCTCAAAATGAGAAGTGACAGGGCTGAGCCCCAGTGGCATAGTCGTTGTGCGCGGGACTGCGGCCCACTGGGACGGAGGTTCAATTCCAGCAGTGGGGCTGGGCCTCCTGCTACCACCACCGGAGAGCAGTGATGTCCACAAAAAAAAAACCAAAAACAAAACAAAAACAAAATGAGAAGTGACAGATGCTAATATCCACTAATAGTGAAAATATGAATTACACAAAATATGAATAATGGAAGACTGAGAGTTGTCGAAAACGAAGTGAAATGTATAAAGATCAATATTCTAGGCATTAGTAAACTGAGATGAACTGGTATCAGCCATCTTGAATCAGACAGACTTTGGCTTACTATAACAGGAATGACAAATTCAAGTGGAATAGAATAAAATCCAAATTTAAAAAGGACATTTTATGGTATATCTTTTAATACAATGCTATCTGGGATAGGTTCATATGTATATGAGGGGTATACCATTCCAAAACAAGCAAGCAAACAAACAAAAGCTCCACTGGGTAGAGTTTTCATAGTGAGTATTTTTTCCCCATGAGGCGAGTATAAGCATCTTTCTCTGAGTTAGTGCACCCAGTAGGTTTGCCTGGGAAGGTTCTCTCTGGTAACAGTGCATATTTTTGTAAAGGCAGTTTCCCTTGAATCTCATTTTTGGAGCGGGCAATTTAAGAGAACAGCTGTGTGGTTGTGAACTTTTGTTTCTGCTCTGGAAAAATTCCATAGAAACTGTTATGATGTTGAACACAGCATATAAGGACAGCTCTCTGGGAAAAACTCAAGTGTATGAGTGGTTTTCTCATTTTCAAAAAAGGTGCAATTGTTGATTGATTACGAAACTCATTCCAGACATCTGCCTACCTCCCAACTGAAAGAAAATGTGAACTCATTTGGTGTTCATTCCACCAGGTCAGACTGTTAATCAAGTTTTCTATTTAGAGATTCTGAAAAGATTTGTTAACAGTGTATGACAAAAAGCAAGGTTTGTGACAGATGGTGGAGTGGTTTTGCTACCATGACAATGCACGTGCTCACACAGTCAACTCAGTGTGCCAGTTTTGGGCAAAAACCAGCATGCCTCTCTTTCCCCATGCACCTTCCTCACCTGACCTTGCTGTGTGGCTATTTGTTTCCACAAATGCAAAAGGATGCAAAAGGAGAGTGATTTGACAGCATAGAAGACATTAAGAAAAAATAAGGGAGGTGCTGTCAGTCATCCAAACAGATCAGTTTGAGAAATGTTTTCAAGAATGGAATTGTAGATTTGGCAAATGTGTTAAGTGTAATGGAGAGTACTCTGAAGGTGGTAAGGTTTTTTGGTAAAAATAATTAAATACATAGCTTTGAAACAAAATTCCACGGTGGTTTTTTGGGGGGTGTGGCAGCCGGTACCTTCTCATTCACCTACAAGGAATACAGTTATTACAACTGTTATTCAGATTTATACACTAAAACTTGGTGCTTTAGAGATTGATGAATTCTATCAATTCTTCAGTCTGAAATTGGAATGAAAATGAAAGTTGAACATCAAGGGAATGGAATCATCCATCAGAACTGATGGCTTGATGATAGAAGAGAAACCGGAGCTCACAAGATAAAATTTAACAAAGCCAATGCTGTTATTCCTTGTGAATATTTTTTCCACAAGGTAATGGGCAACTGTACATGTGAACCTCACCAGTCACATCACACAAGAATAAAACCAGATACATTTATGGGAATAAGTGATGATTAGTTCAATATTAGAACCCAAAATCAACCCAGTGGCCAACTATTGAACAAGCTGAAGTTGAAAAAATTAAAACAAATCTACAAGAGTCAATATATAATCTTGTGGATATTCCACCTAAACTTTGAGACTATCTCAAGACAGATATTGAACATTATGATGGAAGATCTTGGGTACTGTGGGATGACATCAAGAACATCAGACATGAATAAAAAGTCATGAAAAGTAAAAGCAGAAGAGTTTAAAGTGGATACCAGAAGAGATTGAAACTTGTTCTTGAATGTAGATGAGCTGAAGTAAGTGGAAGAAGTGACAAAATGAAAGACCCACAGGAGACAAAGTAAAGTATTCGTGAAATGTATAATTACCTAGAATTACAAGGCCTGAAATAAACACCACCCACATATCTCAAGCTGAAAGAATTGTAAACAAATCAAGCCTTTAGTTAAAATATTGAAGGATTATAGTTGCAAAATATTGAGCTACGCAGGAAGGGTCAAAAGTGATGGGAGTAACACACAGGGCTAATGAACCCCAAATACCTGGCCTATAGGTAGCATATGATCAAGAGCTAATGGTATTGAAGGAAGAAGCACAAACTACACCAAAGGGGTTAGTGAATAAAAAGACTCCAGGAGTTAATAGAACACTAACTGAAATGCTTCAAGAAGACAAGAAGCACTGGGAATAGTCAGTTTTCTATACTAAGAAATTTAGAAAACAAATACTTGGCCAACCAACTGGAAGAGATCTATATTTTTCCACTTTTTAAGAAAGGTGACCCAACAGAAGGTGTAACTTATTATATTTTAATCTCATATGAAAGTAAAATTTTGCTAACGATCATTTAATATCAATAGTAATAGAACACTGATAGGGAGCCTCCAGAACTTCAAGCTAGATTTAGAAAAGGACATGGGACCAGGGATATCACTCATGATGTCAGATAGATCTTGGCTGAAAGCAGAGAGCACCAGAAATGTTTTTCTCTGTGTTTTTTATTCACTATGCAAATGCATTCAACTCTGTGGATCATAACACACTATGGATAATATTGAGAAGAATGAGGTTTCCAAAACATTTTATAGTCCTCATGCACAACCTGCGCATTGGCCAAGAGATATCTTCCTTTAATTAGAACAAAGGAATATTGCATGATTCAAAATCAGAAAAACTGTGAACTGGTTTGAATCCTGCCACCATACTTGTTTAATCAGTATGCTGAGCAAATAATCAGAGAAGCCAGACTGAAGGAAAAACACAGCATCAGGTTTGGAGGAAGGCTTTTTAGTAACCTGTGTTTGCTATAAGGAAGCAAGACTTAAAAGCACTTGCTGATGAAGACCATTGACCACAGCCTTCATTATAGATTACAATTCAATGTAAAGAAAATATAAATCCTGACAAAATGACATTATGAAAGATGTTTTAAAATGTTGACGTTGTCAAAGATTTCACGTTCCTTTGATCCTCAATAAATGAAATGTTCAAGAAATCAAAGTTCTTATTCATCAGGAATCTCTGCTGCACTAATTCTCTTTCAAATGTTTAAAGAGCATGGGTGTCACTTTGAGGATTTAGGGCATTTGACTCAATTCTTTCTTTTAATTACCTCATATGCCTGTTGAAGTTGGACAATGAATAATTGATAGAATTGATTATGTACTGGAGAAGTATATTGAAAATACTGTGAGAAATACAAACAAATTTGCCATGGAATATATATGACCAGTTAATGAGGGGGAGTGGACATTCCCTTACAGAAGGGTCTCTGGGAGAAGATGAGCCAGTTAGGGTGCAGTGTAGCAATGATGAAACATACAACTTTCCTCTAGATCTTAAATACTTCCTCCCCACTATCATGATTTCAGTTCAACCTTACTCATCTGACTAGATCAGAGGATGTACACTGGTATAGATAGGAAACAGAAACACAGGGAATCCAGGACAGACGATCCCTTCAAGACCAGAGGTGACAGTAGCGATACTGGGAGAGTAGAGGGAAGGTGGAGTAGAAAGGGGGAACCTCTTACAAGGATCTACATATAACCTCTCCCTGGAGGATAGACAAAAGAAAAGTGGGTGAAGATGTTGGACAGTGTAAGACATGAGAAAATAATAATAATTTATAAATTATCAAGGGTTCATGGAGCATGGGGAGGGAGGGTGGAAATAAGGAGCTGATACAAAGGGCTCAAGTATAAAGCAAATGGTTTGGGAACGATGATGGCAACAAATGTACAAATGTGCTTGACATAATGGGTGTATGGATGGATTGTGATGAGTTGTATGAGCCCACAATAAAATGATTTTTTTTTAAAGTGAAGATGGTAGAATATTTGTCTCAAGTACTTTGGTCATGTTAGATCAGTCCATGGCAAAAAGCATCACATTTGCTAGAGGGTCATAAAAAAGAAAAGGAAAGGAAAAAGAAACACCATCAAGGAGATGGACTGGCACAGTGACTGCAATGAAGAGGGAAGACAAGCCAGCAATTTGAGTACTGCACAGGACCAGGCAGTATTTCCTTCTGTTATATGGTTATAATCAGTAGGAAGGGACGTGATGACACCAAAAGACACCATCAATTTATTAAGATAGATTTTCACTGTCTCCTTTGTCAAAATGTCAACTTCTAGAAGGCAAGCCTACTAGATTATAACATTTTTATAGGCATAGTTAAAAGGAGCCCTATCGACGCCGTAGGTTCCATGTGGGCAGCTACCCAGGAGATCTGCAGTTAGAACTCACCAGAGTGCCTAGGGAGAAATGTGAGGCCTTCTCTTCCTATAAAGATTTACAGCCTCAAGCATACTGGACCAGTTCGACCCTGTCCACAGGGTTTCCAGGAGTCAGAACTGACTGTGTAGCAGCAAATTTGTTTGTTTTTGAGATGCATAATAAAATGTGTAATCCACACAGCAGCAGACCTTAAAAAAACATTGATCATTGATAATGTATTACAGGCCAAAATTACATAATCTTTCCTGAATGTTTAACCATTTAAAGTTTTCATTTGTATGTAAAATTATTTTTTGGCAAATATATAAAAAAGGAAAAATCATGAAAGGGTGTTTAAATTTGAATTGTTATATAATAATAGGTGGTCGTTTGAATGCTGCATTGAAAATTCACTACTTGACATTTAATTATAGTTTTCTTTTCTTTCTGAAAGTTGAGCATTTCTTTGAAGTTTTTCATAAGTCAAAAGTCTTTACTATTAATTTATGTGAGAAAAAAATTTTGAGCATTGCCAAATTCAAAGTTAACCTACCTAATGATAGCAAATAACACATGCACTCAAAGTAGCACTAAGATAGTGTTCAAAGAAACAGCTCAAAGGTAGTCATTTTCTTTCTGAGATGCTGAATGTGTTTACTCAGGAAGAAGTTGAGAGACAATTCATTTATTCACTGGCTCTACCTGCTTACTGCAGTACAATGACTGAAGGCAAGGTTCACTGTCATCTTTTATTCATATAGCCCTGTTTGGATGTCTTTTGTTTAGCCACCATCAAAACAAAGCACAAGCAAACATTGATTAGTAGAGGTTTACTTGTACTAATTTTTAAGTCATTCTTCTTCCATTATTCAAGTACACCTAAGTGTTCCGGAATTCCTATTCTTCTCAAGGTTATCGACAATTTATTTTAGCCCACACAGTAGAATGTATTTGCAAAGTAAATGAAACAGAAGTGAATCTCTTTCTGGTATTTTCTGCTTTGAGCCAAGCTCCATGTGACATCAGCAGTAATACCCCCTGTTCCACTTTCTCTTCTGAATCCGGGCTGAACTTCTGGATGTTCCCTGTCAATGTGATGCTGTAATTGTTGGATGATCTGAAGTAAAATTTTACTTGCGTGAGATATTGAGATCAGATTTATTGTGTTAACCTGGCCAAAAAACACGTGTGGGTTTACTTGAAGGGGGAGAGATAAATGACTCCGTGAACTTCATCTTTCTAGCTCTCTTGTCTTTTGCTCTCTGATTGTCTGACCAGAGTGTGGCTGCCTTAGCTTATTCTCTGCTTCAGCTGACAAGGCTCACTTCCTGCAAGACATGCTCAAGGAGAAGTCACGTGGACCTACCCTGATGCTGCCCTGGGTGCTGTAGAAACTCCATGTAGACTCCTGCCAGTGCTGACATGCTTATACCGCCACTGGATTCAAAGACATTCTCACTGACCTGTGACCCTCCTGCATTCGGTGTCATTGTGTGTGTTTGGTGAGTTTGGAGAGGACTTTGTAGATTGGAATTGGGCATATGAGCTAAGGCAGATTTATGATCTTAGACTGGATGGGGTTGGGATGCTTTTTAAATTTACACATATACTTTATAGAAAGCTTTTCTCTTATACATATGAGTTTCTGAGGATTTGTTTTTCAAGTTTACCTAGAATAAAATCGATATCAATGATATAATTCTATAATGTGAGCTCTTTCTCAAGTCATCTCTTTTTGAAATGGGCACATATGGATCTCTTCCATTTAGTTGGCTAAGTAGTTGTCATCCAAATCTCCTAGTATAGACCGGTGCGTCCTCAGTTTCCTGAAACAGTTCACGGGTAACCCAGCAATTCCTGGAGCCTTGCTTCTTTCCATCTTTTCTGGATGCTTCCTGTATCATTCTATATTTTGTCTACAGAAACTTTCAGAATGGAAATTAAAGCTTGGGATTTTTCTTTTCTTGTTCCATTTCAGATATGCTGAACATATCCTTTCCCCCACTTTTTTTTTTGAAATCGAAGTCCTTGCATATTAAAAACTATATTCGGCTTTGTCTTCTCGAGCTCTCCTTCAAAAGTTCCCATTAAGCAACTTGACTTCTTCCTTTCTTCCATTCGCTTTAATTACTTTATGATTAAGAGCAAGTCTGCGTGTCTTCTGACATCGACATTGACCTTTTCTTTCTTTCCTATCTCTTTAATTACCTTTTGTTCTCTTCATGAATGATGGTCTTGATGTCTTCCCACAGTTCGTCAGCTGTTCTGTCATGAGTGTTCAATGAAATTCTGGTGGGAGCTGAGCCCTGGTGGTGCAGTGGTTGTGTGTGGGTCTGCAGCTCACAGGGTTGATGGTTCAAATCCAGCAGCAGCTCTCCAGGAGCAAGGCTGGGCTTCCTGCTCGCACCAGGGCAGTGATGTGGGAAAAAAAATTCAAGAGGGTTAGAATCAAGGTCATATTTTGATGCTTGTGGATTTATTTTAATTTTCTTCAGCTTTATCATGAACTTAAATATGATTGATTGATGGTCTTTTCCATAGCTGATCCTTGTCTGGTGTTAGCAGCTGATATTTAGCTTCTCCATCGTGTCTTCTCACAGATGTATTCAAGTTGATTTCTGTGTATTCCAGCTGGGGAAGTTCATGTAACCTTTTGTCTTGTTGAAAAAAGATGTTTACTATGAATAAGTCAATGCTTTCTGCAAAATTCTATAATGCCATCTCCAGTTCCAGTTCTTTTACTTAATCCACATTTCCCAAAAGTCGTTCCTTACTCTTTGTTTCCAATTTTGCATTTCAATCATCAATAAATACCAATGCAGTGAAGTCATTTTTTGAAATTTTCAGTTTTTTATTATTAGTTTTTGTGTTTGCCATGTAAATTTGAATAATAATTGTATTGACTACATTTCTTTGAAAGTGGATAGACATTATGAGATCACAGGTAGCAATGTAATTCATGATGGCTTTAGCAAGATCTTTTCTGAAAATGAAGAGGAATGCCAGGTCATTTCTCTTGATTGTGCAATTCCATGTAGTAAATTATATAGTTTTCTGGTTCAAAGTGGACACTACCAGTCCATTTCTGCTCATTGGTACCTACAATATTGATTTTCATGCATTTTATTTCATTTTTCCTCAAGCCATTTTATTGGGAGGTAAAACAAATATCTTATCATTTCATAGTTCAATAACCTCAAGAAGCATTGTACAATAGATATCACACTAATTTCAAAACCTTTTCTTCCTTCTTCAACTCCTTAAGATCACCTTTCTTTTAGTTCCCTACTCCCCCCACCCCACCATGGGGAGAACTTATTTCCAAGTGGGGGGAAATCATTAAAAATACTTTTAAGGACTTTGGGGGAGGAGTATTGTGGTAGTCAAGATAGACTAGAGAAACAAATTCATAGACATACATATGGATATAAGGGAAAGGTTTATTATTTATAAGAGAAGTGGAACATTGAGAAAGCATCCCAACCCAGTCCAGTCCAAAGTCCTATATTAGCCCATATGTCCGATACTAGTCTATAAAGTCTCCTTCCGACTTACAAAGCACATGCGATGACACCAGGACAGTCACAGGTGAGTGGGTGCAGAGCCTTATGTGTCCGTGGCAGTAGAAGCCTCTCAGTACTTGTAGGGGTCTCCCTATGACTTCTTCAGCCCCAGAGGTTTGACTCCATCAGGGCTGGCTCCTCCATTCTCCAGGAATCAGGATCAATCAGCATGCTGTCATCTCGTCTTGTCAGCAGTTCGTCATCTCAGAGAGTGAGTCAAGTCTCTCTTCTTCAATTGGGAACTACCATGAGATTCCCAGAATTCTCAGGAGAAAGCCATGCCCACACGGAGGCCCCATTAGCTATCTCCAGAGTGACAGGGCAAACTCTACCCTTAGACTCCTAATCATGAAATTGACACAGGAGTACTTGACCGCCACAAGTGTCTCTGGCAATTTTTACCAGATAAGCCATATTGGCCTGTGTTTCAGAACACATCCTGGAGACCGAGGCAAATACCATAGAACACCAGGGCACAGAACATTGGATCTTCAGAACATACAACATGCACCAAAGTCTGCACTAGAGCAATCAGATGTGGAAACTCCAGAAGAAGAAGACTGCTAGTCTAAGATTATTGAACTGTGGGTAGGCAATTGGTCACTTACTACATGGATGCTGATATGCTCTATTACAATATGTATGATTCTGGCAAACCTGTGACTGATATTCTCAGTGAACATTATAATAAAATTTCCCTGACAACCAACTCTCACTGTTTGCATAAACAGTGTCCATTTCATTTTTGATCACTTCTAAATGTTCTGAATTCCTACTTTGCCATTTCAAGTTCTAATTATTAGAAGATAGCTGCACCTGTTCTCTTTACCTTGAGTCAGACCCCATCAGCGAGGGAAAAATTTGAAGGTTCCCTTCCTACAGACTTTATCTGACTCCCATCAGCATGATTGACTCTCCTCCAAGAAACCAATTCCTCTTCGGTCACATTTCGAGAGCCCTCAGACCTGCTAGCAATATCTCCAATTATATGGACATTTTGTTCTGGTCCCTTTATTTAGGCTTTGAGTATTTGAAAGTACTTCAAAGCTATGCAGCAGGTTTTCAGTCTTCTTTCTCCAAAGTGGGGAGCAGAGTTCTCCTTTCCTGAGTCAATGTGCACTTACATCACTATTAAAGCCTCTTTCCCATCCCCACCCCCATGTACCTGGTCACCACTGATAAACAGTTTCTCTATGCATTTGCCTTGTTTTGTCTTTCACCATAAACTTGGTCATGTAATATTTGCCCTTTTGTGATTGGCTTCTGACCCTCAGCAAGTGCTTTCCTTCCCTACATATTGCATAATTTCTCAGGACTTCATTTGTTTTATTGGCTGAGTAAAAACTACATCAAATTTATGTATCACGCTTTTATGGAAATGTCCTGATTTCACTATAATGGTTGAAGAAAATTTGTATTGATTGTATGAAACTTGGTTGGCAAATTGCTTTTTTAGAGGTTTAAGTATGTCATACTGCAACATCTTGTCTCTCTGACTTCTGATGAATCTTGTTGGGTTCCCTTTGTAGGGACCTTTTGTTTGTTTCCCAAACTGCTCTCAGCTGATTTCCTTTTATGTAGTTCTGGAAAGTTTAATTATGGTATGTCTTTGTGATTTCCTTTTGGAACCTCTTCTGTTTGGGTGCATTCAATTCCTTGGATGCATATCTTCACATTTTTCATAATGTTAGGGAAGTTTTCTCAGTGACTTGTAGACAATTTTTTGGTGCTTTTTGCTAGCTCTTCCTTTTTGGGGGACCTTAATCACATGAAATTTATTCCTCTAGTAAATTATTATTGAGAATTTTGTCTTTTAAGCACACTAATTTGACCTTTCATTTATGCAATCTATTTCTTTGCCCTTTCTATGTCTTATCCATTCCTGAAATCATAGTATTAATTTTCTGGGTTCCTATTTTTAATTTTGCACAGGTTCTAATTTTCATTTATTTTATCAATTTGTTCTTGTGTGATTTTCCTTGATTTGTGTTTTACTTGTGTGTGTTTCTTGCTTTCATCTATAGTTTGCTTGATCTTTACCTTACATCAGTGATGAAGCCTAAATACCATTTTTTTGAACCCATTATTGTGTTGTTTGAATGTATTTCTTCCTCATGATCTTCTGGATCTGTATTTTATCACTTGTTTGAGCACCTTTGCTGTATCTTCAAGACATTTTGGTGTAGGTATATTTGCATTTAAGAGACTATTTATTATATGTTGGTGTAATCTTAAACACACACCACGTAACTCTTGAATGTATGCATGGATATCTGTTTTGTGGTGTTCAGGGTTGCCTGGTGTTGGCTGCTGTCTATAAAATCAGATGGTGTTGGATTTTGTAGTGGAGTTTGTCCAGAAACTCGAGTTCCACGAGGTAGAGATGTTTGCAGACTGTGTTGGCAATGTTACTGTCTCCGAGATGAGACAAAGAAAACAAGGAAGGACCAAACCTGGGGTAGGGGAAGGCTCAGAACTGAGATAACTCTGGTGGGCAGGGCACCCAGTCTGGGTCCCTAACATTTACCAGCCAAAGAGCTCTTAGGGTGTTGTTTTCCTTCGAATCAATTCTACTACTTTTCCCAGTCAGTGGAGGTGTTTGGAAACCCAGTCTTAGATGAAGTTCCTGCTGGCCTACCTGATGTCTGAGGTCAGGAACCTGATCAGAAATTAATTCCTGCAGCATCATTGGGTGGTTAAGGTGCTTGCTCTCAAAAGGAACTCTTTTGAGCCCAAGGGTACATGGGAGCTAGTGGTCATGAAAGGAAGTCTTGCCTACCTTTGGTGGCCAGTTATAGACCTCTAGATGTAGAGGTAATGCCCATTCTATGAAACATGAATCTGACCTTTAGTAGAGTAGGTTCTGCATAATGGGTGGTTATGAAACCCATGCTGTTCAGTGAGTTAGGGTGGGCATTGGACACTCCTTTGAGGAGTGCATAAGGAACAAAATAGTAGCCCTCTTTTCTCATATTCGCCACCAGTGTTTGTTTAGGGAAGTCCAGCTACTTTCCTGATCTATTGGTGCTTGTGGAAATTCAAGATCACCCTGTAGGGTCAGACATGCTGAAACTCACCTGCCCCCTCTCAGGTTACTTCAGTTAGCTTCCCTTTCTAGTTCATATTCAACCCACTTCTTCATTCTGTCCTTTGAACATCAGATTCTTAAGAATATCAGCCTGTCTGTTTCACTGAGCCTCTTCTTTCTGTTACAGAGGGTTTGCATAACATATCCCTGAGTCCTACATCTTGCAAAAAGTCCTGAAGTACGTTTTGTTAACCCTTTCAAGATGTGATTTTTTTACCTTTGAATTTTGTATTTTCAATAATTTCAACATTTTGAAAATCATGAAAAACTCATTTTTAGGTAACATATTTTTATACAAATTTTGAGGGCGCTAAGAAGTCTTAGAAATCTCTGGTACTGGGGTTTGTGGAATGAGATCTATCTTTTTCTTCAGATTCACAGTTCCTATCAAATGGCAGTATTGAATAAAAGTGGGATATAAACTTCTTATAAAATCCCGGGTGTGAAAATATAATTACTACGGTCTGATCCTTGGGAGCACTGATGGTCCTCTGGAGGTGGGGAGGTGGGGAGGATGAGCATTGGGCTGCTAAATGCAAAGTTGATGGTTCTAACACATGGGCTGATCTGTGGGAGAGAAATGAGGCTCCTGAGTGATTGATAGTCAAGAAAACCCTACAGAGTATCACTATGTGTTGGAATTGATTCAATGGCAGTAAGTTTTGTATGTTTCATGGGTCATGAAAAGGCTGAATTTAGCTTACTGCGGAATAATGCTCTGCTTCATCACATGATCTCAGCTGGACTCTGCCATGAACTTGCAATTGGTTTGTTTCTCATTAGCCAGTTTTACTTGGATTCACAGCCCCACATTCAACATGTTCAGGAAGCAGCGGTCAATAAATCAAATGATGGATTGGAAATCTGCTGCCCAAGATGTCAGAAAAGTGTTAAAGAGAGCAAAGATGCCCCTTTAAGGATTAATTTTTGTATGTGACTCAAGCTGTGATATTTTCATTTTCATTATGAGTCTGTGAAATCTGGATGACAGCAGAAGAGTCAATGCATTTGAAGTCTGGCACTGGTGTTGAACAGTGAAAGTACCATGGTCTGCCAGAAGAACAAACACATCTGCCTGGAGGAAGTACAGAGAGAATGTTCTTAGAAGGGAGATTGGTGACACTTTTTCTCATGTACTTTTAGCATGGAGTGGGTTTGAATACAACAGTTTATTGGGCTCAGGGCTGGCCAAGGCTTCCTTTTGTTGTGTAAAGGATCTTCATGAAGGACAACTTACTCAACAGCACTTAGCACTGAGAGTTCACACTTCCTGCCATCCATTACTTTATATATTGCTAGCGTTTTCATCTTAAAAAGAAAAGAAATATGCTGAGATAGACAATAATCACCAGATATAAAACTCTATCTTATTTCTTCTTCTCTTGCCATTCCATTTCAAGACACTTTAATTTCTCCCAAAATGGAGCCTGCTCTTCCACCTTCCAATGCTCAGACGGACTGACAGGAGTCTTTGAGTCAACATGGGACACTGGATGGCCTTGATTTCTACCTCCATTCCAAACACAGAGCTGGAATAAATAATCTGTCATAACTGTCAAATGAGAAAGAAAACGGTTCATTGATCTTAAAAGTAAGGAAGGCAACTCCTTAGGTTCCTGAAATCCAGAGTGGCCATTGCTCACTCAGACAGGTATTGGGAGAGGTTATATGACTTCAGGTGGGTTTTCATAACTATTTAGTAGAAGAGTTAAGGCTCTAAGGAAAACACAACTGAAGTTCCTGAATAAAGTAATGAACTAAGATTCATCCTGCCTTGCTTGCTAATGGTGAATGAAACCAAACTGTTTCCCATGCTAGAGATGCAACATCTAACATGCTTGCTGTTGTGAAAAATGTGTAGAAAGTCATCTGTAATGAGAAAGTAGTTATTCAAACTTGTGCGCTGACTGAATATGGGGTCCAATATTGACAGTTTTACAGCGAGAAAGCCATGAGCTGAGAAATTAGCTTCAAATATTTGATTAGTATAACTCATGCACCTCATTAGCGCCAGTGAGAGGCACATATAAAATCTGGATACAGGAATATTTCCATCATCACACCCTACCAGAAAATGGATTCATATTTAAGACAGACTCAGCAATTTTAAAAAGTGAAAGAACAATGAAGCTAAATATGGGTTTGACAATTGTCAAACTAGAAATTCAAAGCATTCTGAAAACAATTTTAAAGGAGTATGTTTCAGTTATTTAAAATTCTGAAGGAAGGATGCAACTCTATTCCAAACCAAGGACAGTCCCTCTCCCATCAAGCTGATTGTGACTTACCTTAGAAAAGATTTCTGAGATTCTAACACTTTCTGGGACAACACAGTATCCAACACTCATGCAAGTCCAACATGGAATAGCGAACATAAACATAAATAAACATTGTAAGAAGATTAGAAAGGGTACGCAATGGAAATGCGATAGCAGTGACTTTGGTCCCAGCATAATTTGGGTGGGGGGCAGCTGTATTGTACTTTTAGGTTGATGACATCCTCCAAGAAACTAACAATCTGAATGTCTACTAAACATCTAGAAAGCAGCAGAAGAAAAAAAATAGTTCTTTCCAGGAAGGAAGAGTGCCAAATACTGAACCTGATCTAAAAGCTCAATCATTAGTCACAGCAGAAAGGAGCCTCTATAGTGTTCTTCTCTTCATCCACACCTGCCCTAACAATCTTATAAAACAGATCAATGTTATGGAGTTAGGTTGTTCCCAGTGAATCCAAGCAGAAATCTGCTGGGGAGCACATCTATACACCGAAGCTTCTCATCTAACACTTGGAACCATATTTGGTTGTCTCCGATGGTAGGTGTGTTAGACAGGGTTCTCCAGAGAAACAAAACCAGCACATTACTAATTCTCTATCTGTTCATATAGATAGATATATAAAATAAGAGGTAAATAGTTAACTAATCTATAAAGCAGGTCAAATGGCTCGGTACAACTCACTTGCGTGAGACAGCTAGTACACTGGCAGTCCTTTGAGTCTTGAGGGCCACCGAGTAGTTCTCTGTAGAGCAATTCAGGCTATCTTGCCACAAGCAGCAAACAGCAAGGCAGGCCACCAACAGTCAGCCCAGTCAGACAAGTCCCACAGTCTCCAGCTCAAGAGATGTATATTCCAGGTGCGTGGTGAAGCAGGACTTGAAGGAACCTCAACTCACAGCAAGACAGTTCACGGATTAGATGTCCCAGGGGTAGTGTAGCTTGCAGATTGAGGCACAGGACAAACAAGGCAGCCCACTGATCTGAAGAGCCAGAGCAACAGAGAAAGGGTGGTACTCATCAAGCCATTTGTATCTGCACCCTTCAATTGATCTCACATGTGTTCATTGGCCATGATGGCACAATAAACCTACCTATCTTCTTTGGTGATGTTGGCACAACAAACCTACCTATCACAGTAGGATACTATTAAAGTCTAGTGCATCGAGGGCAGGGAAGCTGCTAGGTATCCTAGAAAGTCCAGCACAATCCTGGACATATTCAGCCCAAGATGTCAATAGCATACTGACAGAAAAACCTTGCCATGCACAAAGTGCAAAGGTGGCAGGAGGGGAGTTGGAGGATTTATAAAGTGATTATAAACTGATTACTTTTCCTAATCTTACTTAGTGCGAGATGAAGGATTCTGACCACATTTGATTAAACCCAAGGCATGGGACTTCCAAAAATGTGATTCTGATTGTCAAAAATCTCTTCATTTTAAGAACATAAAATTATATTGAGATCTAAATATAACACCTTTTAAAAGGTGGTTGAAGAAGTCGAGAGACATAGTAACGGTATTGTTAAACTATTGCTCCTGTTTTATAGTGAAAATGTTAATAAATACAATTCAGGTTTGACAAATCTGGAAGTGTCACTGAAACTTATTTTATAGTATTAGTAGATAAATATACCCAAAGCCGACATTATTGAAACAATGGGAGTCTTTATAATCTTTTAAAAGCTTGTGTACTACAAGCAAGGCTCCTCGTTACAAATGTCTGACTTATAGCCAATGCCTAACCTCCCTATAATACTATGTAAATTTGCCCTCACTTTGATTGAAGCAACATCTACTTGCAACAAATTCTTCACAATCACTTTCACTTCCTGCATTTGCAACTTTTAATTATTGAAGAGACTTTGAATTTTTTCTGTATTTTAAGGTTAAACTAGAGCACTGATTCTGACTTACAGATTCAACTTAATGATAAACTTGGGTATGGATCTTTTTCTTATCAGGAAACTGCCAGAATTTCTCAATTTAAAATAAAGCAATCTTAATAGCAAGCACTTGCATGATTAATATTGTGAATATAAATGAAATAATCTTTCTGGAACGCAACAGAGCATAAGACTTAAAACATTTTAGACCATCGTACCCAGTAATTCTACTTTGAAGTACTGCATTTATCCCAAGGAAATAATTAGAGGTGCAAAGAAAGATTTATAGTCAAGAATATTCATTCAAGTTTTCTTTATACATAACAGTTAAAACTGCAATAATTTAAATGCCATCATAGAGATTATCCAAATGCATTATGGAAAATCCAAACAAAGAAATGCAAGATACAATTAAAATTCATGTTTTCAAATATTACTCAGAGACACAAACAAAAAAAAGATCACAATATAGTGTCACATAGAAAGGGCTGCTATCAAAACCAGCCTATAATTAAATTTGTTTATATATGCACACATCCACATAAATATAAAGATATAAATATAGATGTGATCGTCAAAAAGTATTTTAATACCCAAGCAATTTTCCCTAAGAGAAAAATAACCATAATTATTGAATGCCATGAGAAATAGTTTGTCCTTGGAGTAATTACTTTAGTTCTATGTTGATTCTACTACATGTTTTGTAATACAATATTTAATAAGCCAAAAATGAATTTTTAAATAATGTGAAGTTATTGACTGTAACTTTTATAAAAATATAACTAAGCCTATTAGTTAAAAATGTAGATTAGATATTATGGGGGAAATTATGCAACTCCATAAATATGATAAATCAATTACTAGAATATACTTATGCCTATAGGGATAGTGAGTATTTTAAATTTTCTTATTGACCTATATTCCAAACAGGAGAGACCGTCAATAAGCTCATTATCTTTTTGTTCCAGTTTTCTACGAATTTTACGAAGCTCACGCTGAGTCCCGGTGGCGTAGTGGTTGAGTGTGGGACTGTGACCCATGAGCTTGGTGGTTTAAAACCAGCAGTAGCTCTCCAGGAGCAAGGCCGGGCAGCTTCCACGATACCAGAGGGCAGTGATGCACCCCCCCAAAATTTTTTTCTGAACCTCTCTCATAGTCCATAGAAAGAAAAATAAAGTCCTCATGGTGAGTACCTGGTATTTTCTTCTCAATAATCCACTCTTTCACATTCTGGTAATCATATTTTATTTTCTCATGAGCAAGTTCCTTATCTGCCATGCCCTGATTATATGGCTTTAGTGAAGGTGTTTTAGCTCACAATCTAAGGGTGGACATGTGAACCAGGACACTGTATTTTCTTTGAGAGGAGGGTTGATTCAGAGAGAACCATATATGTGTATCATAGGTTTCAAAAGTGGACAATTTCCTCTGATTGAACAGGTACCTGGTACTATGTGAGATGTGAGTTTATGTCTCAGATTCTGCAATTGAAGGAGTAAAATACTCTTATTACTGAATTCAGCTATAGATGCGAGCAGAGTTATAGGGAAGGAGACAGAGGAGAGTGGAAGTGGAAAGAGAGTGAGATACAGAGAGAATGAGGGGTGATCAACTGAGACCTTGAATGCACTTGAAAGATGGATAGTCCTACCTCTGAGGTTCTCAGGTATATACTTAATCCATCTGTTTCATTGGTGAGCTAGTTGGGGGCACGGCTCTAAGTAATTGAAAATTTAAAAAATTTAAGTGAACTTGATAAATAGTTGTATCATGAAAGTTTTGGTCTTTTGATCATGTATCTCTGAAAAGAATTGTAAACAATTATTTTGAAGAATGATTTATTATATTGTAGCTATTTCCTTCCTCAATTTGTATAGAAATCAAGGTACTAATTTTTTTCCATTAGAAACAACAATTAAATTTCTGGTGCTATATCATATTTCTGTAACCCCCCTAAAATTTATCTTAATGAAGAACACAAATGCAATATACACAACTATTTTCCCCTAATTTAATTCATCCCTTTACTTTAAAATTCATTGGAGAATAAAGCTGCTTTCCAACTAATTTAGAGAGAACACAGAGAAAGCCATTTCATGAATAAAAGTTTCTCTCTCTTTGCTCCTTTATGACAAAAACAACAAAATAAAACAGAGAAACCCCAGAACTCCCCTGTCAAACATTAACTTCTGAGAATTTTTTCTCTATAATGTTGATTTTATCCACCTCAGACATTGCCCTTTTTCTCATTCTATACCTCCTTGGATTAAGGACAAGTCCCAGCTTCGTCTAGGGAGACACAATAAGAACAACACATATAATAATGCTATCTGCCTCTTTGTAGCTTGGATTCTGTGTCCATCTGTCTGATAAAATTGTCTGAAGTTAATGGGCAAGAGGAGTACATGAAGAACCTCCTTCAAAATATTTTAGACCTATCACCTGTGATGCTTATCTATTGTTTGACTTTCTCAAAGACCATTATCTTGATTTTCATTAGTAAAGGCTTTGCCTTTTAATTATTTTAGTGGAAAGCACTGCCAATCTGTTGAAGACTTTGCTTGCTTAGCATCATGGGAATTTTCCACCACCACTACTCTGCTACTCAGTGGAGGTCATATGAGCCACCCTCTGTAGGCACTCTGATATATTAGCTCAGATCTTTGGCAGCTAATGAGCTTTTCGTGCATAGGAGTGATGGAGTGCTGAGGAATACAAGAATTAGGCTTACTGGGTCTTTCTTGATTGGCCCACGCTAGAATCTGAATCTGATTTTTAAAAGGAGTTAGTCTTTGATAACCTAATGATCTTTCTTTTCATGTCTGCACAGTACAGATTGAAGGTTGACTCCCTGGTGTGAAACAAAAGTAAGAGCAGGCTTTTAAGCCTGTTCCCAATGTGTTTGTCTTCAATTTGATTTTGACTTCAGTCATTAGAGTTGCTGATAGAACTGAGTGTGTGTGTTATATGTAAAATCTCTTTTAAGTTCCATTTTAACTGTACCTCATTTGATGATGCTAATTAACTAGCATCCATCTCCAAACAATCTGGGACATAATACGTATGAATAAATAGAAATTCAGCCAAACTGGGCTAAATGCCCAGAAAAACCAGCAGGCACAATCACACATAGACAACAGAGGATATACATACAGTGTAACCTTGAAGCAATGGAACAGGATAGGACTGTCTTGGTTGTTTTATGCCCTTGGCATGATACAATCTTTCCACTTTTCTACCAATGGCTTTTTGTTAAAACAATATTTGAGCTTTCCTTATCTGATAGATCTTTTTTTTCCCTCCAGGTTTCATAAATGTGATTATTTTTTAAAATCATTCTATTGGGGTCTCACACAAATCTTATCACAATCCATATATCCATTGTGTCAAGCACATTTATACATTTGCTGCCATCATCATTCTCAAAAAAATTGCTTTTTGCTTGAGCCCTTGACATCAGCTCCTCATTTCCCACCTTAACCCCTCACTCCCCACTATTTCATGAACTCTTCATAATTTATACATTATTATTTTGTCATATCTTACACTGTCTGACATCTCCCTTCAACCACTTTTCTGTTGTCTATCCTCAGAGAAGAGGTTATATGTAGATCCTTGTAATCGTTTTCCCCTTTCTACTCCACCCTCTTTCCACCCTCCCAGGATAGCCACTCTTACCACTGCTCCTGAAGGAATCACCTGTGATAGGTCTACCTTACACAGATTTCTGATTTTGCCTGCATTATTATATATGTCTCCAAACCGAACTAAAGCCATTGCCACTGAGTTGATTCCCATTCGTTGGGATACTGTATAGGATTTTCAAGGCTAAATCATTAGGGGAGCAGATCTCTTCATTTCTCTCCCTCAGATTGGCTGATGGTTTTGAATCATCAACCTTGCTTTTAGGAGTCCAACGATTACCCAATCACACCATCAGAGCACCGTTGACGTTGCCATTAACTGCACAATAGCTTACCCAAAGTACCACTGGAGCTGTGTGTGTGTATGTTTGTGTGTAAGTGCAGCTCAGTAGATCATATGTGGAATGTTGTATGATTTTGAAACATTCAAAATATACTCCTAATAGAGTTTTCGACATGTGGGATCGGTTGTAGTCATGATCCTGCTAGGTAATGTCTAGTCTGGCACTTGCTTGAGTCCCTTGTGAGTTTTGAATGCCCCGATAGAGGTAAGGACAAAATAGGATGATGTTTCATACGATGTTGTCTTCTCATACCACAGTCACCCCCATCAGCACATGCATTCTAGTTGTGAGATGATCTGTGTGCCTCACTCAGAGCATTTCATGTACACAGTTGTAAATCAACCAGCCAATTTTTCCAAGTGGTGCCAATCATTTGAATGCTTCTTGCAAATATTAAGTACTTTGAGAATGCACTTTTTCTCAACTGATATGGTTAATTTGAATGTATCAGAGCACTGGATAGTTTATGCCTGAATTCTTAATTTTTTTACATTAGAAAAATGTAAGTAAGAGTAGACATGGTATATATTTTTTTCTGGACACTGAGATAGTATTTGAATATCAAATTGTTCGGTGCCATCAGATAAATTCTGACTCATCCCAACAATGTGTTTAACAGAATGAAATATTGCCTGGTCATCCACACAATTGTTCTATTTCAGCCTATTATTGCAGTCACTGTATTGATTTATTTTGTAGAGATATGCCTCTTTTATGCTGCCCCTCTATATTACTTAGTATGTCTCTTTCCAGGGACTGCACTTTCCTGAGAATATGTCCAAAGTACTTGAGATGAAGTCTTGCCATACTCGATTCTAGGGAGCCTGCTAACTATACTTCTTCCAAGACAATTTTGTTTGTTCTTTTGGCAGTCCATGGTACTTTCGATATTCTTCACCAACACCGTAATTCAAATGCATCCAGTCTTGTTTGATGTTCCCTATTCAATGTCCAACTCTCACATACACGTGGGGATATTGAAAAAGCATGACGTGGGTTGGGCACGCCTTAGTTCTCAAAGTGTCTTTGCTATTCAGTACTTTACAGAGTCTTGTGTAGCATATTTTCCTAATGCAATGTGGTGTTGGATCTCCTGACTCTGTTTCCAGAGGACGGATAGTGGATCGTAACAAGATGAAATCCTCGACAACTTTAGACTTTTGTGTTTATTATTAGGGGAACTATTGCTCCAGTTGTAAGGAGATTTTCTCTCTTCGCAGCGAGCCATCTTCCTCATTGAGCCCGCAGTCCTTGATCTTCATCAGTAAGTGCCCTGTGTCCTTCTCATGTTGAACATCTTCATAGCTCAGGTTCTTCACCAGCTGCCCTCTTAACTTGATGCCATTTTCTTCTTCAAATAGTTCAGCTTCTATGATTATTAACTCAGCATGCAGATTGCATAAGTAAGGTGATAGGATACAACTGTAATTCATACCTGGCATGATTTTAACCTGTGGAGTATCCCCTTGTTCTATTTGCACCACTGTCTCTTGATCCATGTATACATGTTATGTGAGCCTGAGGAAGTGTAGAATTTTCCTTCTCATGACAACCCATAGTTTGTTGTGATTCAGACATTTGAAAGATTCTATTTAAATAATACACCTCTTTCTGGCACTTTCTGCTTTCATCTAAGATCCATCTGGAATCTGCAAGGCTGTCCTTTGTTCCATATTCTCTTCTGAATCCTACCTGGATTTCTGGCACCTCCTTATAATGTATTGCTGCAATTAGTATTGAATGATCTTCAGAAAATGTTATTAACAGCACACAGTAGCAATGAGATTTTAGTGAGTCACCTTTTTTTTTGAAATGAGGAAAAACATGGAACTCTTTCCATTAGTGGGACTTCCAAATTGCTTCTCATAGATGAATGAGGGCTTCTAGTGTTTCATCAGCTCATTGAAACATTACAGTTGGTATTTCTTCAACTCCTGGAGCCTAGGTTTTGGCCTTTAGTGTAGCTTGGACCTCTTTCTTCTGTATAATTGATTCTTGATAATGCACTACATCCTGACATGATTAACTGTGGGTGAATTCGTTTTATTACAGTCACTGTATGCTCCGTATTTTTTCTGTCATTTAATTGTATTTTGGTGCCTTGCATGTTCCTTTGATACTGGAAACTCTATTATTAGTAGTTTAAATATAAGCAGGGTTACCCAAAGTACTCCAAGAAAATAAATAAAATTGTTTCCAGCTTAGCATAACTGGCAATGTCATTGAAATGAAGGCATGCTGTAACTTACGGATCTACTTATAGGTGTACAAGAAGAATAAGTTAAATTTTGCCTTATTCTTATGCTTAGGCACTCAAGTGGCAGAGAGACGCACTGTTAGGAAAAATGAAGGCCAGTAGTCTGAAAAGATAAAAGACTAAGACAAGTAACATAATTAATGAGGGATTAATGTTTTAATGAACTCTGTTTAAATTTAAGGCATGTTTGAGACTAGATATCCAGGATGGTTCAGGATGGAGCAGTGTTTCCTTCTGTTGGACATACAGTCATGATGGCCCAGAAGAGACTTGATGGTTCCTCACAACAACGAAGGGATGACAAAGACTTCCTTTTAAAAGGGGGACTTAAATTGTGTATTTAAGTATTTATTACCTGGTCAGAGACAGAACTGGATCATTAAAGACACAGAAAATATGAAGTGCAAGTTTTGGGGCATGAGAACACATCTTCGAGGCATAGAGAGGAAAATATCCCATATGCCCCAAGTATAGAAAATTAAGAGAAATGGGGAAAAAATTGGAGAGGTCAGTAAAGTTTTGGGGATTTTGTCAGGTTACCAGGAAACCACATGAGGGCTTTAAAGAAATTAAGCATTAAACATGTTTAGATCAGTTTTTTAAAAAAATATTGTTTTAATGTCAACTCTTAGCAATGCTCTAAAGTATCCATCAGGACAATGAGGGTTGACATGCTGTTCATGGGCTCTGTCTACTGTGGGCTAACTGTGAATGCATCAGAAATACATGGCTGATATTGTTAACATGGAGGGAAGGCACATGGACTCTTCATAAGGACTGACATGCTGACATATGAATTTTCCAGTTTATTTGTGTGAGTGTGCATGCGTGGGCATGCGAACGTGTGTTCTAATTTGGTGTTAATAAAGATGGCTTTCTCTGGTGCCACATAAGAAGAGAAAGGATCATTTTCTTCAATTGGCCCAGGCACAGGTGTTATTATAATTGCTGAGATTATTTGCATATTAACTTTTAATGATGCGTTTAAAAAAACTCATCCTATTTAATGACTAAAGCAAAAAATTCATTTTTGCAAGTGTGGGCCAATGTCATGGTAATTCCCAAGCAGCAACTTGTTTAAAACACATCATTCTAGTTTTAATATTTTTATGTAAATAAAACACCCTCCCCGAGAGGGAAAAAGATAGAATTCTGGCTGCCTTAACACTAGCTAAACAGAATGTGTGTGTTAGTCTGGATTGACTAGAGAAACAAAGCCAGTGACACTCATATGTGTGTAAGAGACAGTTTTATGTCCAAGAGTAGTTGTACATTAAGAAAACATCGTGGCCCAGTTCAGATCAAATCTATAAGTTCAATAATAAGCCTATAGTCCATTTTATTAGTCCATTTATTAGTCCATTTTGTCTGATACTAGTCCTCAAAGTCTTAGATAGAGTCAGGCAGCACATGCACAGATGGCAAAAGCAGGAAGATCACAGGGCAGTGGGTGACAAGTCTGGTGGAAGCTTCTCTATGCGGGCATAGCTCTCCATGTGGCTCCCCCAACTCTGGGGTTCTGGCTGCCATCAGCTTGGCTCCCTGTCCTTGTCAACAGGATGTGAAGCAGAGTGTGTGCGTGTTTCCCACAGGGAGGAATGCAGGAGTTCCCAGAATCCTTAGGAGAAGGCCATGCCCACACAGAGGTATCACTGGCTGTGGCCTGTTGACAGTTTTGACTCTACCCTTTCACTCAAGAGAGGAGATGATGTAACTACCACAATGTGGAAAAGATGAAAGATATCAACAAACACAATTTCAAAATGAGAAAGGGATTTCATTTCACCAACAAGGAAACAAATAATTTATACTTGTGCTATATACTTCTCTCCATGCTCTTATTAAAATAAGTCCTGTAGGCAGGTTATAGAGGTCTCCAGGTGGCCACACAGTTTTCATTGGACTGCTAGCAAAAAGGTGGGCAGTTTGGACACACTGAACAACATCATCAGTCAGAAAAAGTTTGGTGTTGACCAGGGGAAAAATTCATCAATCCAGGAGTACTTAATTATACTAGAACACTTCACTATAGTTTTATGGAACATGTACCCAGATCAGGAGTAGTTATTCAAGCAGAACAAGAACATTTAATGGTATGAATGGTTAAAATCAAGATAGATGTATATTGGGGTTGCATCCTTTCACCCTACTTGTTTAATATACACGTGGAGCAAATAATCCCCAAAGCCAAGCCACATGAAGAATACTGCATCGAGTTTGGAGGATAGCTAATTAACAATGTGCAATGTACAGGTAGCATATTGCTTTCTAAAAGTGAAGTGAATTTGAGGCAATTCCCTAGGAATCTTAAAGACGTTAACTTGAGTGTGGAATTGTTGTTGTTGGTCACCACAGAGTTGACTCTAATGCATACTGACTCTATGCACAATAGTGCACAGGACTCCTCCGGCCTCACAAGTGTACCTCAACCTGAGCCCAGCATTGCAGGCACTGTTACCAGTCCATCCCCTTCAGGGCCTGCCTCTTTTTCACTGCCCTTCCACTTTCCCAAATGGGACCGCTTTCTTCAGGGACTGGTCTCTCCTAACACGTCTGAAATATGTAGGACAATGTCTTGTTGTCCTTGCCTTCAAGAAGTTCCTCGGCCTGGCTTCTTCCATTATTTATCAGTTTGTCCTTTTAGCAGACTGTGGTACCTTCAGTATCCTTCTTCAGCACCACAATTCAAATGCATTGTTTCTCCTACCATCTTCCCTTTTCAATATCCAACTTTTATATGCATCCGAGAAAATGGAGACTACCATGGCTTGGATCAGGCAGCCTCAAAGTAACAATCTTTCTCTTCCATAATCTAAAGAGGTTTTGGGCTGAAGTCTTACTTAAGGCAGTACACTGTTGAGTCTCTTCATTGCTGCTCCCATGAGCATTGGGTATGGGTTCATGTAAGATAAAATCCTTGCAAACTTCAAGCTTTACTTTATTTATCATAACACGACCTATGGCTTCAGTTGTTTATATTTCATTCTTCTTTACATTGAGTTGTAATCTATACTGAAGGCTACCATCCTTGATCTTCATCATCAAGTGCTTCACTTTGTCCTCACTTTTAGCAAACTAATTTGTGCCATCTACATATTGTAGGTTGTTAATAATCCTTCCTGCAGTCCTGATGCCACATTCGTCTTCATATAATTCATCTTCTCAGATGACTTGCTCAGGATATAGATTTAACAGGTATGGTGAGAGGATACAAACCTGTCACGCACTTTTCCCAATTTTAAGCCATGTAATATTCCCTTGTTCTGTATGTTTACATAACTGACCCTTGATCCATGTACAAATTCCAAATGAGCACAATGAAACATTGTGCAATTCCTATTCTTCTCAAGATCACCCACAGTTTATTATGGTGTACAAAATTGAATGTCTTTCCATGGTAAATGAAGCACAAGTAAACATCTTTTGGATATAGTAAATGAAACACAAGTTAATGTCTTTCAGATATTATCTACTTTCAGCCAAGATTCATCTGATCTCAACAGTGATATTTTTCATTCCATATCCTCTTCTGAATTTAACCTAAACTTCTGGAAGTTTCCTGTTAGTATACTGCTGCAATCATCAGTAGAAAATCTTAAGCAGAATTGTACTGTATGTGATATCAATGGTATAATTCTATAATTTGGGATCTCTAATATGTCACCTTCTTTTGGAATGGTAGAGATCTCATCCAGTCAGTTGGAAAAGTAGCTGTCTTTTAAATTTCCTGGCATATACAAGTGAGTGCTTTCAGTTCCACTTCAGCTTTCTGAGACATTTAAATGGATATGCCATCCATGACAGGTGCCTTGTTTATGGACAATGCATTCAGTGCAACTGGTCAACAGACTGACGAATGTGCCTCAGGGTGGACTCAAGTTGTGAAATCAAAAGTTAGTAGACAAATGTGATAACAATTGAGTATATGTGGAACACCCTCTAGCTATCTGCAGGCATAATAACAACAAGACTGTATTGTGAGTCCCATATGTTGATGATATCTGGCTGACCCAGATTTCAGATAAAAACAACTGCAGAATAAGAGTAAGCACCTGTGGTTAATGAGGGTGGGTGCATCTTTGTTGGGGAGAATTGTATAAATGTTCAGGGAGATGTAAAATATTCTAAAATGTGTGCTCCTTGATAGTGTAAACTATTAGCCATCCATCAGTAGCCTTAAGAACAACCTTCATCATCCTTTACAACAAATATAGAGAAACAATATTTATTTGTGTCAGACAACTCAAAAGGTTTTTCTTGAATAAGCAAAGCTCTAGAGATACTTTAAAATTCATTTTATTTTTTAGCTCTATAAATACTTTGAACTTTGATTTTCATTTTATCCAGAGGGTCCCCTCCTCTGCTCTTTCCAAGAGCTTATAATAAGGAAACAGTGGTGCCCATGTTTAGCAGTTCTTTGGAAAGTTGAATCAAGAGAAGCAGCTCTGCATAGAGGTAAGCCCTGGGGCCCCTGAATGTGAAGGCTGTCAGAAGAAGGTGCCTGACAAGCGGGCATCTGTGAATTGCACAATGTAGGTGGTATATATTGGAAAGGACTAAATTAGAAAAAAACATATAAGCACATTGATCAAATTTGAGAGATTTGTCTGCAATATAACTATGAGAATTCTGAAAAACACACAGATATCATGATCCCTAAAGAAGTGAATGAAATTGGGGGGGGGGGCAAAATGGGAAAGGACTATTTCAAGTTTTGTGGCAAAGGGCAGGAGTACAACATGTTTTCTTTGAATGGGTATGAAAGTTATATTAATGTACCTACTTAAATCCATTTTTGAGAAACTTTTGTTAAAGCAACAATACATTTCCCCCTATATTTACTCCCTATTGTTTGATCATTTGTGACATCACAAATAGGTTTCCCAGTTGGCAAGTAGCTGTCTTCATTAAATAAAAACCAGTTCAATGAGAATGTAAAATAGTCAAGTATTTGAACCTTGACTAACATCTGAATAATTTAAGATTGAAGCGCACATGCTTATAAAACAAGGTGCAGTTTGGGGAGAAAATAAAGGGACAGAAATAAAACAGGTATTTAGCCTCATCCAAAAGAACATAGATCTTTATTTTATGCACAAAAAAATCTCTTATGAATATTCATTACCTTGGAAGAACCTTTCCTTCCCACCTCCCAGATAGTTGTTACAAACACAAAGTAAAGTCTTTTATGGAATAACATATGGGGAAGGGAGGGAATTTCTTCCCAGTGTCTCTTGGGAAATTTGTTTTTCATAATCCAAAATTCTGAGAAAAACTTGTTAAGACATTGAGAAAGCGGGGAAGAGAATTATCACTTTCTGGGGAAAATTAGAGCTCAAAAATCCACACAGAGACAGTTGCTCTAAAGAGGTGATCAAATTGTTCTGGAAGATGACATAGGGTGTTAAAGATAAAAGTCAGTATTTCCAGATATGGGACATGCAAAGTTGGAGAAGCAGTTCTTTTGTTTGTGGTGGCTGATATACATGCCTGAGGCCAAGTTTGTTGCCAACAGAAGTCATTCTTACAAATAAAACAAGAACTAATATGTGTGTGTAGTATATTTTATAGTATTGGTGATGTGCCAAGAAATAATGCACATTGAAAGAGAACCAATTCCTAAATAACAATTACCACTCCTGAATCTGTGTAGTGCTACTGAATAATATACTATTTGAATGTTACTCAATGTTTCTTGTGTGTCCCAGTATTTGAATAGTCAGATAGACAAAAGAAAAAAACTATGCAGGTAAAATGAGATTATTGTGGAATGCCCGGACATAAAAAGAAAAACTTACTGAAAATCAGATTTAGCCAGAAAAATGACTTTTCAATGGTAAGATAAGAGTCAAGGTGACAGTTATCAATACAAAATGAAAAGAAAAATATAATGTAAGATATTTGTCTGAAATGAAAGTTAAAATTGTCAAGTAAGATAATTCATTATTTGTTTTTAATATTTTATCTAAATCCCAAATTGGACTTAATCTTTTGATATTCAATTGTTTTTATAAGATTTATTTTGTGTTACTATTCCCTCCATTTAATATACTTCATTATAAAACATTAGGTCATCCGGAAAAATCTTCAAGAGTGTTTTGAAATAAATAATCTTGTCATAATATCAAACTATGTATTTATTGTTATTTTTGATTAAAGGAAACCTGTGAAAATCAGAGTAAGACTTTGTGAGTTATTTCAATAAGTGGGAAATGTAGAATAGCACAATTTTGAGAATTTTTGAAAATTTACAAAAATTTATAATTCCCATTTTTAGTTTCCAAAGGTTAAGAAAACTGAAAATAGCATGTTTTTGGAGTTTGGAAGCATTAGATGGGTTAACTTCTGTTTCTGCAAATCATAGAATAAAGAATAATTTATCTTAGAAATAAGATGAAAGAGTAGAAGTGAATTTAACTTAATTGATATAGTGATTCCTAATGCGCAGAATTCATTAACTACAATTCATGCTCCCTTGGTTGTCATGCACTTGTAGTTCATTTAATCATTCCTTCATATAACATATATATCTAGTTCCTATCAGACAAAGCTATAGACTTTAGGGATATGGGACTGAATTTAACCAGTCAAAAGATATTTCTACTTTGAAGGGGAGGACTGACAATGAACAAGGAAATAAATATAAAACATGGTATCATATCTATTTTGCAGTGCTCAATGAAGAAATATTGTTTCCTTTTACTTTGTCTGCCTCCATGGAGGGTAAGTCAATGAAGTTGAGGGAAGCTCTGAGAATGGTATTTCTCTATTTCAATGCCCCGAGTGGGTCCAAATTCCAGTGACATCCCTCGTTTGCACATCCCTTCACATGACATATAGGGAGCTACCAAATCTCAGCTGTCATTTGTGTTGACTTGTGTTGCTATGATGTGTTGCTATGTAATGAG
The DNA here is from genome assembly GCA_004026705.1 of Nesogale talazaci. Taxonomy (NCBI): domain Eukaryota; kingdom Metazoa; phylum Chordata; class Mammalia; order Afrosoricida; family Tenrecidae; genus Nesogale; species Nesogale talazaci. The sequence continues at coordinate 29,623 of PVJH01005941.1, read as the reverse complement.
TATTTCAACTACTATCGAAGTCACACAAAGTGAACAGGTTTCAGTAGACCTTCTAGATAAAGAACTAAGAAGAAGAAATGAGCCGTCTACTTCAGAGACAAAAATCTTATGGATAGCATGGAAACATTGTCACATATGGAAAGCCTCATGGATAGAATCAGAACATTGGCAGCGATATTGACAGGAAGAGGTAGTTGCCTTCTCAAGTGGTTGTGGATGGAGCAACGATGAGGGGAGTAGAGCTGCTGGACTTTTTTTTTTGCTAAGGGTACATTTCAAAATAGGAAGAAGTTGCTATAAACATCAATTAAGACTCAGAACTTGGAATGTATAAAACATGAATCTAGGAACATTGAAAGCTGTCAAAAGTGAAGCGGAACACATAAAGATCAATATGTGATCAATATGTAGGCTTTACAAATCTGAAATGGCCTGGTATTGATCATTTTGAATGAGAGAATCAATCATAATGTTTATTATGCCTGGAATGACAGATCTGAGAGGAACAGGGTTACATTCATCATCAAACAGAATATCTCAAGATTTATCTTGGGTAACAATGCTGGCTGTGATAGGTTTATATGTATCCAATGGAATTAAGTCAATACAACTTTTATTCAAATTTATGTACCTCCTATGAAAAGGAATGATGCAGAAATTGATAACTTCTATCAATGTCTTTAGTCTGAAATTGGTCAAACATGCAATCAAGATTCATTGATAATTGTAGACCATTGAAGTGCAGAAATTGGAAACAAAGAGAATGGAAGAGAAGTTGGAAAATACAACCTTGGTGAGCAATAGAATTCCATGAGACAAATGATTTCATCAAAAGGACCATTTTGTCAACAAAACAAAAGGTTGATGGAATATAGAGAAATTAAATTTGCTACATCCGGGAAGAGATGAGGAAGTTCAATATCAGAAGCTAAAATGAGTTCAGTGACTATGGGACAATCAATTGCTCATATATATGTTCAAGTTGAAGCTTAAGAAAATTAAAAGAAATTGCTAAGAGCCAAAATACCACCATGAGCATATCCCACTTGAATTTTGAGAAAATCTCAAGAACAGATGTGACACATTGAACACTAATGACTGAAGACCTGATGAACTGTGGGAAGACTTCAAGAACTTCATACATGAAGAAAACAGAAGGTCACTAAACAGACTGGGTAGAAAGAAAAGATCAGTGAGCTTGTCAGAAAGGGCTTCTCAAGAAGACAAAGTAAAATATTGTAATGAAGTGCGCAAAGGCCTAGAATTAGAAAACCAGAAAGGAAGAAAATACCCAGCATATCTTAAAAGTAAAAAACTGAAGCAAAGCACTACATTGTACTCAGGAGTTATCTGCACAGGGATCAAGAGGTAGTTATAGGAACAGAGCAAGAGAATACTGCATTGTTTAAAATCAGGAGAGGTGTGGTCAGAGTTGTATCTTCTCACTACACTTATTCTGATATATATGCTGAGCAAATAATCAGGAGCTGGATTAGAGAATTCAGAATGCAGCCATAGGAATGGTGGAAGGCTAATTAAACTTTGTGATATGAAAACTTGCTTATTGAAAGTGGCTTATTGAATATGAAAAGGAATGATGCAGAAATTGATAACTGTGGCTTATTGAAGAGGACTTGAATCACTTGATAATGAAGATCAAGAATTACAGACTTCAGTATGGATTATGACTCAATGTAAAGAAGACTAAATCCTCACATAGGCACCAACAAGTAACAGTAGAGACAAGTTTTAAGCTGTCAAGGATTTTTTCTTGTTTGGATTCACAATCATTGCTCATGAAAGCAGCGGTCAAAATATCACAGTCAAAAGACAAATAACATGGTGCAATTCTGCTGTACAAGACCACTTTAAAGTGTTGAAAAGCTGGGAGCTTACCTTGATGAGTAACGTGCACCAAACCCAAGTTATGGTATTTTCAATCACTTCAAAGATTTCTGCAAGTTGGACATTAAAATAAGGAAGATTTAAGATGAGCTGATACATTTGAATTGTAATCCTGGCAAATTATCTTTGAAGAAGTGTGGTCAGAATGCATCTTTGAGGCCAGGCTGTTGTGGACATGTTATTAGGAGAGGGCAGTCTCCGGAGGAGATCCTGCTGGGTAAAGGAGAGGTACAACAAAATGGAAGATGGCACTTGATAAAATGGATTGACAATTCTGGCCATCAGTACCATTGGGAGGAGGGCACAGGAGCGGGCAGTGCCTCACTGTGAGTTGGAACTGACGCTATGGTCCTGACAACAGTAGCAACAGAATCTTAGAGGAGCCTGTGACACAAATGTTTTTTACTTCACTAATAACCCATGGATTGGCTGTTCAAACCCAGACAGTGGCACTGTGGGAGGGAGGCCAGGAAATCTGCTTCCATAAGCCTCATGGTTATGAGAACCCTCCAGCTCCATTCCCCCTGCAACATAGGAGTCCAAATCAGCTTGATGCTCTTGAAGTGTGTGCGCGTGTGTTTAAACAAAATATCAGACATTTTCACTACTTATGTAGAGACAAAAATATGATAAAATGAAGAAAAAGAATAAAGTAGAAAAGAAAAAACCAGGAAGTACATGGAGATAGTGGCTAAAACTTAGATTGCACAAAGGAAGGCATCCCATGAGCAACAATTTTAAATAAATACCCCCCCAAAAGCAATTGAGAAGCCTGGAAAATATCAGGGGTGGAGAAAAAGCATAACAAGTCTAGGAGTGTACACATTCTTGGAGTGTTGATTGATGGAATGAGGGTCAGAATGAACAGAGACTGGGTAGTGTTGTGGTTGAAGAAGATATTAGAAGTGAGTGATTTCATTGCCAAAGTTGGGGAATTTGTGCTATTTTCCCCATGAGCTGGAAAGACATTTCAGAATTCTGAAAATAGAAGTCATATATGTTTACTATTTTCTTTATGATGACTCCATTTTGTATGTCAAGAATAGACTGAAAGTTCGGCTGGAAAAATCCAGGTGAGGTTCAGGTTAGACCCTTGGTCATAATGAAAGAAATGGTGTGAAGAGATCAGAGTCTGAATACACTATTAACTCAGTCTCATGGTTTTGCTAACTGATCTGCAGAGCATAGAAGAGTAAAATAAGTTAATAATGATTCTATCCATGTGGTCAGATCAACTGAAAGTTTGAAATTGTCATTAACTGAGGTATTGGAGACTGGAGGCTTGAGGTGTTGAATATTAGGAGTTCATATTCAGCTTAAGGTGCTTAGTATGCATACAAGTAGAAATGACCTATGCACCATTATGCCTTTGCTATTGAATTAATTTTGACTCATAATGGCACTATAGAACAAAGCACAATGGCTTATTAGAATTTCCAAGACCATATAGCTTTATAGGAATAGACTATGCCATCTCTGTCCTTCAGAGCAGCTGGTTGGTGCATCATGACACACATCTAGAAAGTAGGTGAAACGTTTGAACTGGGAAGGAACATTGATAGTGGTTGGTATTGATGGTATTTAAAGAACAAGATTGAGTGAGACCATGTTGGAAATTGGTTTTGATAGAAAATAGACAAGGCACAAGATTGAGTCTTGAAACACTCTGTTTTTAGAAATAAGAAGTGATCAACAAAGAAGATTGAAAAGGATATGACAAGTGTGCAGAAGAAAATCATTTTGTGAAATGTCTCAAAAGGCAAGTGAAGAAAGTGATCAAGTCTGTCGACAGTTGCTGATAGGGTGGTATACCACATTAAAACCTCAAAATAACAAGCACAACAACAGCAACAATAATAAAGACAAAACATGAAAATTAGTTTTAATTTTGGGTGCTTGGGGTGGGTCTACCTCCTTCTCCTTCAAATCATCACTGAGGAATGAGTATGATGACTCTGTCTAGATTACACACCATGAAGCAATAGTTTGGCAACATGTAATTAACCCATTCAGGACAAGTGGCAAAATTAACCAGCTCCAGTACATAATGAGTCCCTGGGGGATACAAATGAGTGAGCACTTGGCTGTTAAATAAAGGTTGGTGGTTCAAGTCTAACCCAAGATGTCTTAGAAGAAAAGCCTATTAATCCATTTTTGACAACTAAGCTTTAGAAACGTTATGGGGTAAAGTTCTACTCTAACACAAATGGGATCTCCATGAGTTGCAGTGGGCATGCTGACCACCAAAAGTGCCAAATGAAAGTGTGAGCCCCCTCAGGACCTCAGGTGGTCGAGTAGTTATGCAGTGGGGGCTGCAGTCCGCAAGGATGACAGCTTGAAACCACCATCAGCTCCAAGGAAGAAAGACAGGACTTTCTATGCCCAGAAACTCTTTCAATCTCAGAAGCCCATAGTATGCATCAGCATTGACTCATTGCCAGTGTTTTTTGGTTTTGCTCAAAAATGTAATCAGAATTTCAACATGACAACAGTGGACAAGTAAGCTCAGAGTGACTCTATCAGTCACATAGACACAGGTTGGACCCACCTCCTGTTACATTAGTTAGTGTCAGAGGCGTTTGAGTGAACACTGGTCTGCTCTCGGACCTAAACGTTCTCTTGATTAAGTGTGCTTTATCAAAACCATTAAGTACTTCAGTTTGCTCCCCACTTTCCTTAACAGAACTTCAACAGATATTTTCTTTGACTCTCTATCTGAATAAATCTTTTGTGAAGGATCTCAAAGGTAGACGAGGTCATCTCTGCTCCTCTGCTATGACTCACTTTCATAGAAAGCTGGGAGGGCTGCCTAATGGGAATTCATTTGAAAATGAATCAAGAACTCTTTGACTTCCAGCTGTAGCCATGAAATCCATGCGTGAATGCATGAAGCAAGAATGTGTGAAAAGTAAAACTGTAACCAAATTTGATATTTATTTGAGTTGACATTGTCTGCCATGGTGCTAATTTTATTGTGCCTGCTCCTCTTAAGCCTCAAAGACACAATTACACCTGTGAAAGCATTTGGTGATTGACATAGAATTCAGCATTTTGAAATAGGAACAGTGGAATTAAACACTCCTTTCTCACACCTGCCTTCATTTAGCTTCATAATCCTTAAATATCAGTTTATCAGTTGTGCCTATGTTTTTTCTAGGTTAGTCTTCAGGGCAAGTACCACACTGCCCCTGTTACTATGCTTTAAATTAGTTTCACAGTCATCAGCTTTGTGATTAGCTCCACTTCTAAAACACCTGATCTGACATTAGAAATTATTTGCCATCTGGTCAAATACAGAGTAATTATAATGACTTAATGGCAGGATAAAATACTGTTTGTTAGAAGGCTTGATAGTCTTCAAAGAGTTAGGTAACATTAAATTAAGCCGCACCATTAATTTAATAAATGTGTTCCTTTTACAGACCTTAAAGGTGTTACTTTTAAAGGCATCCTTGGGGATTAATTTGCTGTTAATCTCTGAAGACATTGTGTTGGTAAATGTTTTGAGGTTTACTTGGTCAGACTCACAGATCTCACACTAATCCACTAATTTCTTTTTTTTTTAATTAAAAAATTTTTTTTAATCCACTAATTTCAATGGCATATTGAAACAGGAAGCCCTGTGTGGATTCTGCTTGATCAACATAAACCTTAGGAAATACTCAATCTGCCATTTATGGCCAGGACACATAATGGATCATCAGCTTGCTCAAAATGCTCTCCCCTTCCAAGATGGTACATTAAGAGGCTCTGTTTATTTGCAACATTTTGTTCTGTCGAACAGATCTTCTGAAGGTATATTGGGAAAAGATGCATCTTAACAGCAATATATCATGTAAGATTGGACCCTCTTGATGATTTAGTAGAAGATGAGACCTAATGCACCATTTAAGAGCATGCCTCTGAAGTCAGGTTGTCTGGTGTAGGCCTGGTCTGCTACTGATTAGCTCTATTCTTTTGACAAAGATATTATTTAGAGCTGATCATCTGTAAAACAGGGGCAAAAATATTAATTTCATATTAGGGCTATAAAGAACACCTGACAGAATATTCGCACTATCTTTCAAATCGTGCCTGGCACATGCTAAGAATTATTACCACCATCCATGTGTCAAGTCCGTTGGCTGGTATATTGCCATGATGCTGGAAACTGGGTCACCAACTTAGCAAACTCCAGCATGGTTACCCAGAGTGGGCACATTTCAACAGAACTGTTAGACTTGGACAGATTAGGAAGAAAGGTGTTGTGATTTACTTCTGAAATGTCAAAGAAAACATGGGTCACAATAGGACATTATCTAATATAGTACTGGAAGATAACTCTGCTATGTTGGAAGGTAATAGACGATTATCACAACAGTGATCTCAAACATACCAACCCTTATGAAATAGTGCAGGACTAGGTCAACTTTTGTCGTGGTTAATAAAAGGTCTGTTTTGCATTAATAGAGCCAACTCAGCAACAGCTTCCAATCTGAACTAGTATTTTTAAATAAATGTAATGGGAGAAACAATACGTACATAAAGCAAAACACAAAATAGATATAGCTATTCTTATTAAAAAAATTAGACAAACCTGCATTGCATTGGATGAAGAGAAAACTCCAGATATTGGAGAGAGGAGGCATCTTTTCTACATGTTCCCTAGCCTTCTACCCTCTGAAGTTAGTGATTTTAATATTCAAATAGATTCTATAACATTTTAATTCCTCCCACACTAGATGGGGATGAATTATTGCATGTTTTCTCCTTTTATTGCAACCTCACTGTGTTCTGATTTCATCCTTGGTTCTTCTTCCTTTGCCCATTTCTTTCTGAACTCATCCATTTGATAAATAGACCACAAACACAAAGCTAAGTATTGGGAACAAATACACAAAGAAACACCCAATAAGATACATGCTACCCATGCTAAAAGACTGAGGGGATTGGCAGGGCTGCCTTTGAAATAAGGTTCACAAAGAAAGCAGCTGGGCAGAGGTAAGAGATAAGAGAAGATGTGATATATGAGAAGGACCCACAGAAAACAACAAGAACAAATCCCTGAGGAGGGGCACTCCATTTTGGGAAACTTAGAGAGACACATGGCAAAGCAGAAAGGAACAGGAGATGAAGGTGTGGAGGTAGATAGGGACGCAGGAGAGCACAGATGTGTAGGTCATGTACTATGTGCAGACTTGATTCAGTATTGCTCGTTCTTAGCTCACTTAACCACATCTTTGTTCTCTCCCCAAAAGTATCTCTAATGCAAGACTATTGTGGACAGTGTGCTCTTTCCAAAGATTTGGAAAATGCAAGTTGGAGTCAGTTTAGAGAGAGAACTCAAGGTGAAGAGCTGGTAGTGTCACCCTTTAAAGTTCTTCACTCATCCCCCATCTCTCTCTTTTTCCCTCTGTCCCTGATTTCCCACATTATAAGGTCATCTCTTTCCTTCTATGTTTCTAACTTGTCACTCACATTCCTGATTAATTCTCTCCATTATTCCCCAAAGCAAGCCTATAGTCTATTTATTTAATCTCCAAAGATAATGATATATTATTTTTCATTCATGATAAATTCTTTGAAATAGCATCTTATATGATTTGAACAATGTTTGAACATCACATTGCATAAGGTGTTCAAATTGTGAACAAGATTTGTTGTTCAGTGATCTTATAGTTGAATCTGTATATAAATAAGAAAATTATGTACATTTTGTATTTAATGCCCACTGGTCAGTCAAATGTTTGCCTTATATATCTAAAAAACTGTGCTAGTTCGGGTAGACTAGAGAAATAAACTGATAGGCACGCATATGGATAAAAGGAAAAGATTTATATACAAGAGGAATGGGACATTGAGAAAGCATCCCAACCCAGTCCAGTTCAAAGTCATAAGTCCGATATTAGCCCATATGCCTGATACTAGTCTATAAAGTCTCCTTCTGACTCATGAAGTCACAGGCCAGTGGGTGCAGAGCCCAAGTGCTGGCAAGGGTTTCCCCATGACTCCTTGCTTCCAGGGCTCAGGGCCCATCAACAGCATCCAGTGGTGATAGAGGCAACTCAGCACTGGCAGGGCTCCCCATGTGGCTTCACTAGCTTCAGAGGTCTGGTTCCATCAGGGTAAGGCCATGCGGCTTCTCCTCTGGATCCTTGGACGTTGCCATCTTGTCTTATGCATAGTTCGTGGTCTCAGAGACTGAATCCCAACAACTGGGGAGATAGCTTCTCATCTCCATGAGGGAAATATCACAAGATTTTCCAGAAGTCTCAGGAGAAAGCCATGCGCACAAGGAGGCCTCATTGGCTACTCAATGGCTATTTCCAGATTGACAGGCTACCCTCCACTCCTACATCTCAATCATGAAATTAGCATAAGCACATGACTGCGACAAGTATTTTCAAATATCTAGTGTAATAGAATATTTTCCTACATATAAAAACCATTTTAGAAATTCTAAAAAGCTTCAACATAATAATACAGTAATGATAAGAACCATATTTGAGATGGTGCCGTAGTGGCTATAGGTTGGGCTACTAAATGCATGGTTGGCAGTTTGAAATGACCAGCTGCTCCCTGGGAGAAAAATGAGGTGTTTTACTCCCATCAAGAATTACAGTCCTGGACATCCACACAGGCAGTTCTATGAGGTCTTAAAGGTCATTATGAGTCAGAAATGACTTGATGGCAATGAGTCTGAGGTGCGACTTTTTTAAATCACAAAGTAGTGCCTGTTAGCTATTACAAACCATTGTGTACACCTTGAACTTTCAATACTGTGAGTTTTAGGGGTTGGAAGCATAGCCATCTGTGTTAGTCCAGGTAGACTAGAGAAACAAATTCATAAGCACACATATAAGAGGAATGGAACACTGAGAAAGCTTCCCAACCCAGTCTAGTGCAAGATCATAAGTCTGATATTAGCCCATATGTCTGATACCAGACTATAAAGTCTTCTTATTCATTGGCGGTAAAAGCAACTCAGCTCTGGCAAGACTCTCCCTGTGGCTTTTCCGGCTTCAGAGGTCTGGTTCCATCAGTGTAAGGCTGTGTGGCTTCTCCTTTGGCTTCTCCACTTTCTTGGACGCAGCCATCTTGTCTTGTCAGTCGAGCGTCTCCCAACATCTGGGGAGATGGTCTCTCATCTCCACGATGGAAATATCGCGAGACTTCCCAGAATTCTTAGAGAAAGCCATGCTCACACAGAGGTCTCACTGCCTTTCTCCAGGTTGACAGACTAGACTCCACCCCTACATTCCCAATCATGAAATTGACACACGAGTATATGACTGCCACACCACCTAACATTTTCCAAATGGAAGTTTTAAAGCATAGCACATTGTATGTTAAACAGTCTGCTAAATAAAGAGCACAGAGGGCAGACTCTTCTACGTGCCTTCTCTCTTCTTTCCTGCTTCCTCTCCTCTTCCACTCAGCGGAGGTAGCAGCACAGCACCCTGACAGGCAGTGTACCACAGTGGGAGAAATCAGAGATACCTGGGAGAGATACTAGAGTTCTAGTATTTCTAAAAACATAATTAGTTACAGATTATGTATAAACCAAAGACCCCTTATTTTATGGTGGAGAAACTTAGAAATAATGAGACTGTATGAGTCACTGACAGCTCTAGGGGATTCTCTGTCTGTCTGTCTGTCTGTCTGCATCCCTCTCTGTCTCTGACCTACCTACCTACCTACATAGAGATTTGAGTTTTGAGGTTTGCTTGTTTTTTTTGTAAGCAATAGATAACAAGAGAGTATTTCCCTACTGCCTGAGAAGGCAGTGTTTTTTTTTTTTTTTGGTGGGATTGAGGAGGAGGCCGGGGTGGGCATAATTGAATTGCATGGCGCAGCCACACTGTAACGGATTTAGGGTTGCATGAGGAATTGGAGAACTAACCCTGTTTCCAAGACACCGAATGGTCTGCACAAAGACCATTGTTTCTTGTTGACCAGGTGCAGCCTCCTCTCTGGCGCCACACAGACAGACTGCAGCGGCCGTCACGGCCTGGAACCCCCTCTCACAGTCACCAGGGTGAGGACACAGCCAATCTTTCACCTGCAGCTGTTCTCCACGGTGTGGACAGCACCTAACAGGTTTTTCACAGAACAATTGCCTCTTTGTCAGGTGCTTTGCGCACGAGGACAGCTGTGAGCCCACAGAAAACACATCCCTGAGCTCAAGTGTCCATGTGTTCTACTAGGAGCCAACAGAACTCGGCCCCTGGCCAGGCTTTCCACATTTGACTCCCAAGTATTTACATTTCATATTGGCAAGGAGATGCCAGGAGCTCTTGTAAAAACATAATTAGTTCTATATTACGTATAAACCAAAGGTTCCTTCTTTTAGGAGTATGAAAGCTCAAAACATATATTTTTAGTAAAAGTAGGCTAACAATCTGTGTCTTTGTGCTATTTGTCTTTTGAGGGATTTAATGGTAGGTCTAGTTATACACCTCCCAGAGTATGGCTTGTCTTAATCAAGTGGAACAGTCCAGACACTTGGTCAACTGTACCTGGAAAATCATAGAGTTTACTTCATAATAAGAGTAGGAATTTCCTCCTCATGGTGAACATAGCAGTCTTATGATTTGTTTTCCTAGGAAGGGTACATCTAAATATTGAACTCTGGTTCTGAGTCAAACCAGTCCAGTGTTAGGATGAAAATGAATGTCACATTGTAAAAGATATTGGCTCAAAGAAGTGAACTATAATGAACAACATGGAAAGTGAGTATCCACCAATCAGCACACAGTTTTGCTCGATATCACATTTGACTTTAGTTGTAAGTGCTGCTCTGTTTCTCAGAAAGCTGAGCATCTAATAGGGTGTGACTGAATTAAATAGTGCCAAGGGGGTAAATCAGGGTATGGTTCAGCTGCCAGCCACATTGGCCAGGCAACCCATACATGGCTGAAGTTATGAAGCCTCTCTGGATTTTCTGCTGCAGAGCAGTGCATCGAGATGATCCAATTTGTCTCCAAGTTGCAGCACAATGGAATCTTTCACTTTATCTGGAACATTTGGGATCTGTTAATACCAAATGAGTTGAACACTGAACTTTCACATTGTGCAATAAAAGAAAACACGGGCTGTATTTGCTGAATTTTCAACATTACCAATCCCCTACCCCCAGCATGAACTTTATATTAATTTCCACAGTATCACCATTTGATATTTAAAGTCATTTTCCCACCATTTTGATAAGACGAACTCAGGGGCGACCAAGGAGAAGAGTCCAGAAGTGAACTCCTCATAAAAAGAACTCTTAATGAAGCACTGATATTAGCAGAGGAATTGCGATTTCATCAGAGGAGTGCAGACTCAGACAGAATCCTTAAACAATCATTGTTCCCTGGCAGTCCTGACTGCTAATCTGCCTCTCCACAACTTCCTCACATGCTTCCTCTCAGTAGTGTTTGCTCCGCAGGGTCCCAAGAACTCACTGAACCACTACTTGAGTAATGTTTTAGACTTTGTATGGGATGGTGTCAGTTGCAAGGTATCATAGAACCAACTCAGATTCATGACTTTGAACAAGCTATCTTGTTCTAAGAATGTCCAAGAGCACATAAAACATATCAAGGCTTTCCTGATTAAGGAGCACTTAACATTGGTCGCTGAGATGAACTCAGCATCCTTAGACCACAGAGAGAATCTGCAGATACCTGGACGATCTGGCAGGGACAGTGCCTGCAATTTTGGGTTGCTGCAGTCTGCCAGTACAGCTGGTGTGGGCACCCCAAGTTTCACATTCTCAGTTACAGTCATACTGTATGCTTGGCACCCTCAGCCCACAGGGATATGGAATTATCAAACAAGGATTACATAAAAGTGACACTATTTGGAAAACTTCCATCCAGAAATCATTGCTTTTGCTGCTATTTTTAATTTTAAAAGATTCTTCAGGCTTTGTCTGCGAGTTCTGAAAACTGTGGAAAAATAGGTGGACGTAACAGTTTCTGTCCTCTTGAGCCTTATGGTCCAGTACCAATTACAGACAATGGATCCCAACGTTTATTTACAATAATGTAATGATACAAAGACTGTTCAGATATTCTTAGTATTAGAGATATCAGTAGATGCACTCCCTTTTGGCAATCATCCCTCACTGCTTCTTTCATTATAGATTTCTTTCAATCTCTAAGTATAAGTGAATAAAAGCAACAGATATATAACTCGTTTCTACAAAGCTATGGAAACATTAGCTGTCTATCATGATTAGAGCGAGTCTAAGTCCTGGCACAAGGGAGTTAGACTTCTCTGCTAACCCAAATGCTGGTGGGTCAAGCATGTGAAGACAGTTCCTACACTGGCACTAATCCTCCATTCTTAGCCTTTTGGGAAGAAAGAATTTGCCAGGAGACACAGCATGAAGCAAAGCACAGTAAAGTGTTCTTGAAAGTAAAAGTACAGAGGTTCAGCGGAGCACAGGAAAGTGTTAGGACACTTGACAGAGGTTGAAGCAGGCAGAAGAGATGTTTGAGAGCCCTGACAGCCTGATAGGTTTCCTTCTTATAGTTTCCCATGTCTTCACACTCCCAACTTAGATGAGCCTCTTCTTTGGGGCGGATTTTTCTGTTCAATTTCTCAGTCCCATGGTCAGTTTTCCTTTCCTCCCCTTGCACTAGTTCTAAACTAGCTAGTCACCTGAAAACCCTCAGGGTGCTTCCGAAGATATCCAGCCACGGGCTTCCTTCAGACCCACAGCAAAGCCAACCCACCCTCATGGAGCAGCTTGAGTTTATGACTCGGGATCACCAGGAGTTGGAATTAGTTTGATTTCTGCTATTTACAAGGTGTAAAATTGAGATCATTTTTTAAATCCGCCTGTGCTGTGGTCTCCTTTCACAGAAAATGAGGATGATCCTAGTAGTTCCTGTCCATGGTGCTGGGGACACCTGGATGCCGTACGATCTTGAAAGTCTGTTGTGTAGAGTGTGGTAAGGATGCACTAGATGGTAGCATTGATTGCATCTGCGTATTTTCTTCTGGCACTGAGTGGGAAAATAATTGCTATGTACAAAGCCTGCTGCAACTTTGAGATATAGGCCACTCATAATTAGCCCTTGGATGCACGGCACCAGCTTTTGGAGGCTCCACTCAGCACAAATCACAGATATGCTTTATGTGACTTAAATATAGCAATGCTGTGAAAGAGGGCAGGAAGGATATTTGCTGGTGCTAATGATGGTAATTAAAATGGCAGGCAACGTGCTAACCAGTTGCAGGGTTGTTAGAGCTGTCCGGATGAGGTGTGTGGTGGGGGAGACACGTCCTTTGAAAATGACTCATCCGTTGAAGTAGATAGGAAAGAGATATGCAAAAAGGAAAATTACGTACAAGTCTTCACAGGGACAATTCACCAGTCACACATTTTACATCTGTAACCTACCCCCTAAGACCGACAGCATCATCAAATTTGCTAATAAGTTATGGTCGATTTTCACTACAGTTTCAGATAATGGGAGCTAAACAATGCAACAGTTAAAAAATGCAACCCAAGTTTTTGTATCTCTTGGCCATGCCACTTATCATGATTCAGACTGTGGACAATGGAACCTGAAGATACTTCCTAGCTTGCTACCCAAGGTAACTTTGAGATGTTGTCTTTTCTGTAGAACGGGAGCTGTATTTTTTGTTTGGTTTTGATTTTTTAAATCTGAAGTGCAGCATGGTTTAGGGAACTGGTCCTCAAAATGTGATTCCTGGAGAAGCAGTATCAACATCATGTGGAACTTGTGAGCCTGCCAAATCTCCAGTCCTATTCAGGTCTGCTGAATCTGACTCAGATAGGGGCCCAGCAAGCTGTGTGTGCACACACCCTCCAGGTGTTTCTGTGTTTCAGAATAACTGTTTCAGCAATTATACTCTAGAAACTGGTTGCCTGGGTTAAAATGATCTTTTAGCAATTAACCGTTTCTTACCTGTGATATTTTGAACACATTTAGACTCTCTAGGCCTCTGTATCTTATTTATAAATATAAAACTAGTAGGAGAATAATCCAGAATGTGATTGTAAGTAAAAATGAGTTAACAAATAATCACTTAAGGATGTACCTGGAACATTAAGGTCATTAGAAACACTCTCTATCAAACCAAAACAGAGTTCTCCCCTGCTGTATAAGAGGTGTTTATTCCTGCGAATCTTTCCATAAGCCAGAATGACATAGGCAATTGCCATGAACTAACATGGGGAATTTCTGTTGAAGATCCTTCAATAGCAGCTGCAGCAGTATAGTGAGGGAGAGTTGCCAGTGGTTCAGGTCAGATTTAGGAGAGGTCATGGAACAAGCGACATTGTGGTTGATGTCAGATATATCTTGGATCAGAGCAGAAAATAGCAGAAAGAGGTCTATTTGTGTTTTGTGGGTTATGCGAGGCAGTTAATGTTGTGAATCATGACAAACTATGGATAGCCTTGAGAAGGACCAGAATTCCAGAATGCTTCCTTGTGCTCTTGCAGAACTTGTACTTAGATGCAGAGGCCATTTTTGTGAACACAACAAGAGGATAGTTTAAAATTAGTAAAGGTATGCATCAGAGTTGTAGCCTCTTGGCATGTGTGTTCAGTCTGTGTGCTGAGCCAATAATCAGAGAAGCTTGCTTCGATGAATAAGGCTCATTTGCAATCTGTGATACACAGAGGACACTACCCTGCCTTCTGAAAGTGTAGAATTGAATCACTTGCTGATGAAGATAAAGAATTAGAGTCTCAAAAAAAAAGAAAGAAAGAATTACAGCCTTAAGCGAGGGTTACAACTCATTACACAGAAGACTAAAATGCTCACACCTGGACCCATAGGTAGCATTATGATAACAGAGAAAAGACTGAAGTTGTCAAGAGAGTTCACCTTGCTTGGATCTACCTCCCTGACTCATGGAAGCGGTGGTGAAGAGATCAAGTGATTCATTGCCCTGAATCCATCTGCTGCACAAGATCCCTTTAAAGTGTTGAAAGCAAGGATCTTCCTTTGAGGGCTAAGGTGCACAGGACTCCAAATATGGCATCTTCAATCATCTCATATGTCTGTGATAGCTGGACATTGAATAAGGAAAACCAAAGAAGAAATGGTGCTTTGACTTATGGTGCTGGCAAAGAATGTCAAAAGCACTGTGTTCTGACAAAAGAATAAATGCATCGGTCCTAGAAGTGCAGCCAGAATGCTCCTTAGAGGCAAGGATGGTGAGCCAATGAATGTCTCAACTAATTTGCACCTGTTGTCAGGAGAGACCAATCCCTGTAGAAGGACATCAGGCTTGGTAAAGTACAGGGGGCGCAAAACTGAAGACGGCCCTTAATAACATAGGTGGACGCGATGGCTGTGACAATAGGTTCAAACACAAAAAGAATTGTGAAGATGGTACTCTGAATTGGAACGAACTATAGTCCCTAACAACAACGGAAACAATGCGCAATACATGAGTGCTCCCAGATTCCTCCCAAAACTTATCAACTCAGACCAAGTAATGTTCACAGTGGAAATGATAGAACATTGGTAGCTCTAACTGATACACTGGTACAATAACTGATAGTGTTCACGGACACATGTCCGAGCGATGGCGACCTGATTCTGAGCTCTGGAGGGTGGTTCCAGAGGAAGACATGTGCCGCTGCTTATCTCCTTGCCTTAGTGAAACTCCCTGTGAACCAACTGCAGGGCCATTGCCAGCCTTGTCCACCTTGATCTGTCAAAGGGGTGCTTTGGTGAATTTCCTCCCATTGCCAAAACAGAGAGTAATACGGGTCTTTGGTAAAAGCCAAGGGATGCAAAGCAAACATTTGAACTCTAAGGGATACTAATTGTGTTGTTACTTGATTGGTGAAGAGGATGGAATGAAATGAAGGCTATACTATGAAGGCATGCATGACCCTTTTATGTACAATGCCATTTTTTTCATCATATACATGGTCAACTCACTTTAGGCATTTATGAGTATCATCATTATTTCCCAAAGAGTGAGAGGAAATTGTTATAATCATTTGGCATGAAAAGAAAAACAAATGTCCCCTCCCTTGACCCCATAGGCAAGTTTAGGGCATGAGTCTTTACAATCTGTTACTAAGTGAATGATCACATTTAGAAACGCTCTCCTGGACATCGATTTCATGTTAATGTTAAGGAGAAAAATGCAGTTTGTTCCTTATCGAATCACTACTGGGTACTCGAGTTGACAGAATTCAATAGTTTCTGCTTTAATCACTGCTTCTTGTGTTCTTTGTGACATTTAAAGATTATTTCATAGGAAGGCATGCTCTTGTCAAATTATTAGAGTTTCTCAAATGAACAAAAATGTATAATTAATTTTGTTTTCTAAATGTATTAATATATTTCTCAAAGAAAATTCCAGAGCTTCATTTCCATAAAAATCACCTTGGATATTGACTGCTAAAATGAAACTAAATTCTAACCAAACAAACATACAGAAAATATCCAAAAATGCTATTGTTGGTTTACTGGAATGAAAATTTCAGCAATGTGTATTCAAATTTGAGAAATACATTGACAAATAAATTTGTGAAGTATATACTGCATGACCACCCACAGCTGCAACATTAGACATCAAGCAACAACCTAAAAGCCAAAACGTCAATAGCCATGTGGAATAATAAAAAGGAATTATGTGAAGAAACTGGAGGCTCAGAAAAGAGACACAGTTCTATAGGAGAAAGAGGATAAGAAAGAGGAGAAATAAACCAGAGTCTTTACAGAATTGAGACCCTTAGTCATAGACACGACATAAGCTACCTTTTTTCCTTTTAGTTGACTGACAGGCCCACAAAAGTTTCAACTATCTTTACCTGAGACATGCTGAGCTTTGTCTGTCTTTCCACCCCACGAACTTTCATAAGCCCTTAATTATATGTGTGCAGAGAGGGGTCCAGCAGATTCTCAGCTCACCATTGCTGAAGGGGAATACTAATCTTTTAATGATATGTTTGAAGAGCAAGTGCGTGCAATGTGCTCTGCCTACCGTTTTCTCCCTGTCCCTTTTGAAATAGAATCCAAAGGCCTCTCCTTGTTTCAACAAGTCTCCTAACGTCTAGGAATGCCTGTGATCCAGAGATAGAAGTTGTTCTTCCTCCCCTCGCTGCACTAAAAGCAAAGATAATCTGCTCACTATTCCCATGAGTCCAGGAATGGATTTCTTCTTCTTCATCTTGGACAGGTGCAGGGAACAAAATATACTTACAGACAATGAGAGAATTATTTATGATAAGGGCACTTAGTGATTTCTAAATAATTCCTAGCTAAAAATAGGGAGAACAGATGCCTTTATTGTTGCACAATTCACAAAACTCCTCTTAGAGTTTCACTCCTGTGAAACCAGGGACTGTGAGGATGCCTATCTAATTGTCTTTTTTGGCACTCCTCTGAGGAAAGGGCCAGTGGGTTATAAAACAGTGTGGTATCAAGAGAAGAAAAGGGTCTAAATAATTCATAGAATCTAAGTGGGAATTGTTCATGGGATGCCTTACCGTTAGAAAACACAGATTAAAAATGAGATAATATGAGCCAATGGGGTATGTTGTATGTGTGTGTGTGTGTGTGTTAGGAGTGTGTCTCAAACACATTGACCAATTTAGTTGTCTGAGTCATTCCTGCTGCCAGAGATACTTTGAAGTATTGAGTAAATATAGCAAATAGATTCTTTCAAAGTAAAAATAAATTTACAACAAAGTACAGCGAATTCACCAGGACCAGCAGCAAAGGTTTGTCTTCAAATGAGCAGCCATCTAAGCAAGGAGTTAACGAAGTCCACACAGAGGAAGCACACCAGCTTGTGTGGTCATGAAATTCGAATATGGTGAAGAGAAACTATCAGAGCTAAAAGGATGAAAACCCAGTTGAGAGAAGGCTATGGAGGACAGTTCACCGAGCATCTTATCTAGTCAGGGAGAGCCACTGGCAGAGCCGTAGGCCAGAGGCCCGAGCAGCTTTAGTCCCAGGCAGAAAGAGTTGCCATCTTGATGAGCTTCCATGGGACACCAGACTTGACCAGCGGCCTTCCCTGGGACACACCCTGAATTTGTCCTGCTGCAAGCATCTCTGAGTGGTTCCATGACAGAAATAGCTTCCCTGGCTCTTTGGAGGTTGATGGGGGCCTTCTCCCTGTCACACAGTAGGTCTATTTTTGTCTTTATCATAATATGATTTTATCTTTACCACCTTAGTGAGATTTGTCTTTCATTGTTTTCTGTTATATTTTACAGCTGTGAAGCACAAGATGAGTGGGTGTGTAAGGATGATAAGGGATAGAAGGCGTCATAGGGAATGCTGGGGTGGAGGATGGGTGATGGGGAGGGGAAAGGGTGTTTGAGAGAAAGTAATGATGGCAGGCGGGGACAGGGAGCACAGGAACTGATAATGATTACATAGCTCATTTTAAAGACCATTGAACCACGGGGTCGTGGGCAGGAGGAGGCTCTAAGGTAGATGTGTTGTTGATTGTACAATTCCCCTCGATGTGATTGAATGACTGAACTATTCAATTGCATCATATATCAATTATGTGCAAATAAAACTGTTGAAGACAAAAGTCACAATAAGTACTGAACCATGGCTTCTCTGAGATTTTTGCTAACCTCAACAACAAAGAAATAACGGTTTAACGGTCATACATGGGGGCACTGTGTGCCTAACCAAGATGGACCGTTTGAAATTGAGCATCCAAAACCTTGAAAATGATAAATCCAAACAACACTCAGTACTGTCGAGTGCATTGCAACTCATGGTGCTCCTAGAGTTCACAAGCCTCACATAATAGTTGATTTAAGATTTGTATTTGTATTTGGCCATGATTCCCAAATATCACAAATGAAGGATTAATATAAAGGGCTAGGAGTAGTCTAAGACATTTGTTAAAAGCTAATGCAAACTTTTTTTAGTGTCATGCCTTCTCAACCCAGGTGGTTTACAATATTCAAACGTAAGATCCTACTATTTAAACTTATAAGTCATGTTTACAAAATGCATTAGGCTAGAAACAACAAATATCACAAAGGCTGAGAGTGGTATAGTGGCTTATACCTTGAGTCACAAGCCACAAGCTTAATGGTTTGAAACCACCAGCTGCTCTGCTGGAGCAAAATGGGACTTTCTTTTCCTGGGAAGAATCCTGTAAGGGCTTTTCTACTTTATCATAGATGGTCACTACTAGGATGGACTCCCTGGTAGTGAGTTGAAATTTCTCGTTTGTTTCTGAGTTACAAGGTCATGATACATTACAATGAACTTAACGGCAGCGGGTCTTAGTTCCAAAGATAAAAAAGATAAAGTAAAAAAAAGATAGAGAGAAGTTCTTTAATGTATACATTCAAAATGATAACAGACCTAAAAATAAAATAATTAAATAGGTGAAATGAATGAGATACTATTAGTCAAGTTCAGGAATACTTGAGAAGAAAAAAATTTTTATGAGGGACAGCAACTTGGGTTTGGAGATTTCCTCAATAACTTTATTTGTGACAAACTTAACTTTGCTTATACTGACTGAGCCTTACAATATCATGCTGGCTCATGATTCTTAAGTCAGAGACTATGGAGGATTGCTTCCTAAGGGCTCTGAAAAAATTGAGGCTATTATGAGGAGATTCTGATGATACCAAAGTGACTAGATGAATTCCTTATTTTTGAACAGGCCAATGATGCTGCCACACTTGTTGCCCACCTGTCTCGTAGCAAAAGCTGCATGCACTGGTAACAGCTGGAAGCCAAGCAGAGGGTGGGGTCAACTGGTTGTCTTCCTCCCTCTAATCCACATCCCCTCCCAACCTCATGAGACAGTGGGCATCCTAGTGTTATTGAAACAAAAAAGGAACAAGGGGAACACATTTGGAAATTGATTTCTGTTGATTATCCTTTTTTCATACAGATAGCTCCACTTTCAAAATGTGGCTTTTATTTCTTTATGAAAGATGTGACTAAAATAATTAGCACGATTACAATGGCAAATTCTGATTAGCATCAAGTTCAATATAGCAGTGCTAATCGGAGTGACAGTGGGAGGCAGAATCCTGGTAGCAGGGGAGAACTAACAAACTGGTAAAATTATCAGCCATACCGAATGCCATCCCTGTATTAAGCCAGGCATTAGTCTGGAGGTGTTTACAGAGGAGGTTATTGGATATCAAAGCAAATTAAAGTGACTTTTATATGAGTAGAAATGAAGCTGTCGGAACCCTGGGGACTTACACTTATTTCAGTTTCTTTTATTGCACCAATCATTTTGGGAAAAGAAAAGAAGAAAATCATGTCCTTTCACTATCTATAATGAAAGCACTTAGTGATAAGCATGGCAACCCCCTAGTACTAACAGATTGAAAAAAGAAAGGCTGCAAGATTCCCTTTTCTGATAGAAATTCCATAGAAGATGGCAGAATACCTTTTTCTTGCCTGAGAAAATGACACTTGTCAGGAATGTGTAAAGACATGAATTGCCACAGAAGTTACTTCTCTAGTAAATGCACTCTTTGTAGGAGGTCAGCCTACATGATTTTTAATAGACTGGGGTATGATGGGAAAAGATGAAGTACAGAGATTCAACTGAAGTCATTGCAGTATTTTATGAGAAGTATTTGCTATGGGTTTCTTAGCAGTGAATTGGTTATTGCATTAGCTAAGCTCAAAATGAAAGTATATTAGGCAAGAACATAGGGGAATAAGGTATGAAAAAGGAGTCATTGCATGTTTATGTAAGGTTTCTGGGTGGTACAAAGGAGAGTGCTTGTCCACTAACTAGGAAACTTGGCTGTGAGATGCTGATGGCCAGGCCTTCCTTCCAAGTGTCACTGGCTGTTTGAACTTGTGTTGGTCTGGGTTGGTGAGAGAAACAAATTTATAGACACTCATATGTGTCTAAGAAAGAGGTTTATATGCAAGATCAATTGAATATTGAGAAATCATCCTAGTCAAGTCCAGATCAGGTCTATAAGTCCTATATTAGTCCATATGTGTGATACCAACTTACAAATTTCTCTTCCGATGAGCAAAACATATGCAATGATGCCGAATGAAGGAAGATCAGAGGCCAGTGGACGGAAAGTCTTATGGATTCAGGGGCAATGTAAGCATCTCAGCTCTGGCATGGTCTCCATGTGGCTTTTCTACTTCCTGGAGTCTAGCATAACTCCATATGCCTTCTCAATGTGAATATGAAGCAGAGAGTCTGCGTTAGTCTGAATATACTAAAGAAGCAAATTCAAAAACACTCATACATGTATAGGAAAGCGTTTTATATACAAGTGCAATTGAATATTGAGAAAGCATCCTAGTCCAGTCCAGATCAAATCCATGAAGTCTGACGTTGGCTCATGTTTCTGATCCCAATCTATAAATTCCTCTTCAGACTAGTGAAACATACACAATGGTGCCAAATGCAGGAAGAACAAAGGCCAATGGGTGGAAAGTCTTGTGGATCCAGTGTCAGTGGAAGCATCTGGAAGCATCTCAGCACTGGGAGGGATTTCTAATGACTTCTCCAGCTCCAGGACTCTAGCATAGATCCATGTGTTTCTCAACAGGAAGGACTCCTAGGGAGTCAGCATGTGTCTTATCTCCACTAAGTTACGTATTTCCTTAGTGGCTCCAAATGAGGTGATTAAGCTGTGAGCTGGTCTACAGGTTAAACTCCACCCCTTCACTCTTTTTTTTTTTTTGATTTTTAAATTTTTTTATTGGGGGCTCTTACAACACTTACAACATTCCATACATCATTTGTATCAAGCATATTTGGCATCTTCATTTCCAAATATGTTCTACTTGAGTTCTTGGTATAATCTCCTCTTTCCCCCTTCTTTTTTTTTTAATAGATCATTTTATTGGGTGCTCATTCAGCTCCCATCATGATCCATACATACATCAATTATATGCAGGCCACATTTGTACACTTGTTGCTATCATCACTCACGAAATATCCTTTCTCCATTTAGGCGCCCAGTACCAGCTCCCCATATTTTCCCTCCCCATGAACTCTTAATAATTTGCAAATTGTTATTACTTTTTCATATCGTACACTGTCCGATGTGTCCCTTCACTCACTTCCCTGTTGTCCGTACTGCAGAGAGGAGGTTATATGTAGACCCTGGAATTGGTTCTGCCTTTCTACTGCACCCTCCCTCCATCCTCCCAGGATCACCACTCCCACCACTCTTAATAGTCTCAAGTTGGCACCAGATTATGCAACTACCACAGAACTCAATAGATCTGCCATAGCAGAAAGACCTACCCATCTGCTTCTATAAAGTTACAATCCCAAATCCCCCCTCTCCCCTCCCCATAGAAACGAACAGAAAACTGGAGCAATTCCACTCTAACACAGGAGGTCACCTTGGGTCAGGATCACTCAACGACAATGCGATGGGGATGGTTTTGATAGTCTTTGTATAGATGCCACAGAGCATTATTTTTTAATTAGTTTGTGAAATGTTAAGTGACTTTTAATTTTTCTATCAAGTACAGGTTCCATAGCTTTTATGCAGTTTTTCAGCAGACCTCACAAAATAATATGAAAAAAATTCTTGCAGGACCTATTCACCCTTCGACTGATGTGTGACCTATGTATGAAATGATTGACATGATGTGATATTTGCTGAGGACTGATTACTTAGATAGCACAGAGAAAAATCATCATTCTGGTAAGGTAGGCAGAAAACAAGTTTTACACTTTTCTTTTGTGGGAAGTTACACTGTAATGGATGGACAGTGGTAAATGAAGGTCAGCTGCCAGGGTACATAACAGAGTTTCTACATGGTCCTGGAGAAACCTTGCCCCAGTTTGTCAGCTGGTGTTTAGAATGTCGCAGTGTTGACCCTGTTGCTCTACCTTCCTTTCTATGGTGACCTACTGCAGAATGAGATCATTTGCTACAAAAAATATCAGGCTATACGTTCTGCTTCTCAATTGGGTTACTGGCCTTGGGCAAATAAATCCTTGAAAACTTAGTGTAACCATTCATTAGACTAAATGTAATGGCATTCCCTGACTGAGGTCCCTTCCAGAATTCTTCTGAAGATCAAAGGAAGTGTTGCCTGCATATTTCCCTTGCTAACCACACGATTCTGAAGAAACAGAGTTGTTACAACGTCCTTTCCTCATTTCTCCTTGTACAGATTCACCCTGAAAGGGGTGATTAAGAGTTTTCTCCAGGGTGAGGGAGAAGAGAGTGACTTCTTCCCTCCCTTTGTTCTGCCAGCCAAGAGCAAGTGCTCCCACCTGCCGTTCTAAAAAAAGCCATTGTGGTGATGTACAGTACCGATTGCCCAGGGAGAACTCAAACATTGAAGTTACAGTTCCCTCATATTAAAAATGAACCAACTCTATTTTTAATGAGTTTCTATAAGAATTAAATGAGATAAAATGTGCAAACAGCCAGTCTGGGCTCTCATTGGTTAAATGTCATTAAAGTACCTTCTTTTTTATTCAATCAACTATTATTATTTGCCACATCTCATTTTCATTTGCATATTATTTCTAGATAGAGGTTCATTAAGAATTGGAATTTCCCTTTACCCAGTTTTCTATGAAAATGTTCTATGTCCAATTTCTGGAGTTAAGAACCAAGTCATGCACTGGATTGCACTGAGCCCTGCTGCTGGAGGCGGGAGGAAGTCCACTCAAGCTTCCTGCTCCCCACATGGTCTGTTCTTATCCTCTAGGCACTGCAGATCTAGCTAGCTCTCAAAGGTCTTCCTGGAAGTCAAGCAAGTCAGGTGTATTAAAAATGGCATTTGTCCTTTTTTCCAAAATGTACCTTTATTTAGAAAAAATTAATAAATCATTTTATTGGGACTCATAGTTCTTATAGCAATCCTCACATCAGTTATATCAAGCACATCTGTATATATGTTGTCATCATCATTTTCAAAACATTTTCTTTCTACTTGACCCCTTGGTATCAGCTCCTCTTGTCTCCTCTCCCTCTCCTAACCTCGTAACCCCTTGATAAATTAGAAACCATTATTATTGTCATATCTTACATTGTCTGCTGTCTCCCTTCACTTATGTTTCCATTGTTCATTTCCCTGGGAAGTGGGTTATACATTGAGTCTTGTGATTGGCTGCCTCTTTATCCCCCCCCCCTTCCCCCTACTTACCCTCATGGTATCACTACTCCCATTATTGTTCCGGGATTCCTGTGTGGAGAGCTCTTATCTCTACTAGTATACCTGTTCCAGTCTAGCCAGATTTTTCACATAGAAATTGGGTCATAGGAGTAGGGGAGAGGGGAAGGAAGCATCAAAGAACTAGAGGAATGTTGTGGGTTTTGTCGGTGCCTTATTGCACCCAGGCTCTCTTGTCCCTTCCATGTGACTCTTCTATGAGGGATGTCCAAATGTCTAAAATGCCCATTGGATCTCCACTCGGAGCCCCCTTGTTCACATAGAGATGAGTATTTGTTGGGTGTTTTCTGATGTCTGACAAGTTTCTTGATAGTCTAATGGATTATCAGAAAAGCAAATCTGACCCCATAGAAGTATAGTCAGAAAACTCCTCAAGAAGCCCACCAGCCTGTGTGATAACGAGGTATCGACAGGATCAAGTATAAAACATTGAGCCTCTCCCCAGGAAGACAGAATACACAGCAAACACTTTATTTGAGATCATGACTTGCCAGATCACATCTGCTTTGCAAGCTCATGATTTGTCTTCACAAACATGCCCTCTCTCAGCAATCCCACTGCCAAGAGCATGGATCCTCATCTTCCATCGCACTTGCCAAACTCCAAACCCAGCGATTTCCCCCTTCTTCTTATTTTTCAAATGTATAAAACACACAAGTATGACAAAATCCATCTCAATTGCATCTTAATCTTAACTAATTTTCTCTATCATAATTCATACCCTAATCACATCTCTGCTGCTACCAACTTGATCTAAGTCATTTTTACCATTTACCAGCTAAGTACAAATGTTTTCTACTAGATTTGCTTACATCTGTTCCAAACCCAACTCTAAAAGTGTAAGTCATCTCCCTTGAATATAAACCTAGCCATATGTCTTTAACAGGCATTTTCGCCACACATGTATAAAATTTGGGATCATACATTCCATACTACAAGATCCAATATGCAGCTGCTATACTCCTGAAGATACTCTATTCACTATCATTTCTAGTCATCTTTTGTCAAGAACGCAAAGAACTGTATGCTTTTAAGACATTGTAGTTTTCAACTAGTTTATATCTTTTTTTTTTGGAAGTTTTGGGTTTCTTATACTTCATTGTGAAATGACTGCCTGTTTATTGAGATGAATCTGGAGACTTGGGGATTAAAGAGAACTTAGAAATCAGCCATACAGTTGACATGTCACAGGAATTCTATACATTAGAAAGGAGACTCACATCAAATGTATGTCAAACGAGGAAGGAGTCACCTGCATCAGAAGTCCTCCCCTTTCGCTTAGCCTAGGCATATAAGCACATAGGCTAGAGGGGTGCTCAAGGAGCCCCAGGGGTGTGGAAGTGAAAGCACCTGCCTGCTAACTGAACAGACAATGGCCCCAAACTCCTAGCAATTTGTGGGAGATGTGTCGACCTGCCTCTATAAGGACTATGGCACCAGAGACCCTGGGACACTTCTCTTTCCTGCAGGGTCACTCTGAATTGGGATCCACATAGTGGTAGTTGGATGATGTTGAAAAGTTTCCTTCTCACTTTTTCACATCCAAATTTTAAGTTAGGGGACTATCTTAGAATAGCTGTAATTCTCACACACAGGCATTGATTATAGCACACTCAGATAAAGGTATAAATTAATACATGGTTTGGAATTTGAGCTGTTCGAGCAAATCAATAATGAAAAAAAATATTTTCATGGCCATTCTGCCATACATAGTGTTATCTCTAATTAAAATCTTATATTTAACTTTGCAACTATCATTTCTTGAGCCTGTGGTGATCCATTTAAACTAGTCTGGAGACTATCCCAATGTCAGCTTCTGCTTGCTCACCCCTGTAGGCTCGGTCATACCTGACATGTAAAGTAATAGAGTCTGACCATACCTTGATGAACAAGCAGCAATTAATGGTGACCCTATGCTATCCCATAAAGTGACAGGACAAACCAACTATGCAGGATAGCATGGAAAGGGAAGATGATAATATTTCAAATTCTCTCTCACATGGAATAGGGAGAAACTCACCAAAGCATAAGTAATACGTGTCATTGTTCCTCAGGTTCAAATTAAATTGCTGTCAGCACTTTGTTTCCCTGAAGATTTCTTGCATATTGCTTATGACCTTCCTAGTTCATTTCAACTTTTCTTCATTTCATCTGCAATACAATAATAATAAACAGAAAATAGTTGGAAAAAGCGATTTCATTATTTTTAAGTCTGTAGACTATCATTTATTCAAAGTCATTTGATGAGTAATTTGTATATGTGTAGAAAATTGTAATACTTTTGATGTGTTTGTATGCATAATTTCTCCAAACTCAAAATTGTCTAACACTATCCTTCAATCCTAAGGAAATCATTAGGTAAAAATTCCCTTTATATTGTTTTAGAATGTAGGGTTTTGAGAACCCAGTAGTTTAGAGAGTTAGCACACCTGGGTCCCTATCAGCAGGCTGGTGTTTTGAGCCCCACCAAGAGGTGCATCGGAAGAAAGACCTGGTGATGGACTTTGAAAGCACTATAGATCTCTTTGGTACATATGACAGTCCTATGAGCCAGGGTCAAATCCATAGCAACCCCTTTTCCCCCACACTGATAAAGTTATGAAGACAATTT
The DNA here is from genome assembly GCA_004026705.1 of Nesogale talazaci. Taxonomy (NCBI): domain Eukaryota; kingdom Metazoa; phylum Chordata; class Mammalia; order Afrosoricida; family Tenrecidae; genus Nesogale; species Nesogale talazaci. Next base: position 3,001 of record PVJH01005941.1, on the reverse strand, counting down.
TCAATATATTTTAAAAATTTTCCAATTCATAGCAATGTTGTCTCCAATTTAAAGGAGTTCCGCTTTTATATACCTAAAATAAGATAGACCATTATTTTTAGAAAATTAAAATAGATTTCATCTGAAATGGGATAATTTTGAAATCAGAATCATATTAATGCTGAAAGAAATACATATTATCTTGTCAGCAGGTTTTGTTACTTTGTTTTGCGTTGTTTTCCTGCTTGAGAGAACTGAGATACAGAGACTTGATATGGTCAGATTAGATCATAGTAGGGCCTCGGTGAGCTCCTTTTGGCAGTCTAATACTTTTGCTGTTCATAGGCAGCGCCATAGTTCAAATGCATCATTTTTTGTAGATCTTCTTTGTTTACTGTCCAGTTCTCACGTGCATATGAAGGGATTAAAAACACTTCAGCTTGGTCATATTTATCTCCTCAACATAACATTCTTGCTTTGTGACATTTTTGTCTTGTCATGTAGACTTACCCAATACAATATGCCATTTGATCTCTTGACGGCTGCTTCCATGTATGTTGATTTTGGATCCAAGCAGGATAACCATTGGGGAAATTTTAATCTTTTTCCCATTTATCGTAATGTAACCTATTGGCCCAGTTGCATTTTACTGTTCTTCACATTAAGCTATAATCCCTTATAAAAGTTACAATGCTTAATGTTCATCAGCAAGTGCTTCAAGTCCATCTCATTTTCAGCAAGCAATGTTATGTTCTCTAGTGTTGCACGTTGTTGCTAAACCTTCATATAACCATTAGCTTTTCTGATTGATTTTCTTAGCATACAAGTTGAATAAGTCTGGTTATGTGATGCAACACTTTTACACACTTTTCTCGATTTTAAATAATGCAGAACTCACTTGTTCTGTTCACAAAACTACTTCTTTCCATGGGCAGGTTCCACAAGAGCACAATTAAGTGTTCTGAAATTCCCAGTCTTTTTACGGGCATCCATGGTTTGTTATGATAAACATAATTGAATGACTTTCCATACTCAATGAATCACAAGTGAACATCTTTCTGGTATTCTCTGCTTCCTGCCAAATTCCATTTGACATTTCCCTTGCTTCATGTCCTCTTCTGAATGGGACTGAATCTTTGACAGTTCCTTGTCAATGTATGTCTGAAACCATTGTTGAATGATCTTCACCAAAATTTTACTTGCATGTGATATCACATATTGTTTTATGATTTGCTCATTATGTTGCGTTATCTTTCTTTGGGTACAAAAATACATCAATTCCATTCAGTAAGCAAGATAGCTGTCTTCCAAATTTCTTTTCATGAATGAGTGAGTGTCCAGTGCTTCATCCAATTGTTGAAACATTTCAATTGATATTCCATCACCTCCTGAAGCCTTGTTTTTGGCCAAGGCCCCCATTGCAGCTTAGACTGGATCTATTGGTTCAGGATAAAGTGGTGCCTCTTGAAATCGTAAAATGTTGACTAGTTCTTTTTGGTATAGTGACTCTATGTATTCTTCTCATTTCCCTTTTCAGTGCTTCTCATATTGTTCAATATTTTCCCCATAGAATCTTTCAATATCACAGCTTGAGGCTTAATGTTTTCCTTTAGTTCTTTCATTTTATGTTCTTTCCTTTTAAACTTCCAACTTTAGATCTTTGTGTTATAATACTTTATTTGGTCTTTGTGCTGCCTTTTGAAATTTTCTTCTCAGTTTTGATTTCATCATTTAATTTCTTCTATGTGTCTTAGCTATTCTATGATTAAGAACATATTTTAGTGTCTCTTCTAACACTCACTTTAATCCTTTTCTTCTCTCTCTTTCTCTCTCACTTAATTTCTCTCTGAATTTCTTGTCTTTTGGTTTCTTCATATTTTATATTCTTAATTTCATCCCACAGTTTAAAAGGTCTTCTGTCCCTAACATTCAACACATCAATTCTGTTCTTGGCATTCAAGTATGATATACTAACGGTGATATTTGGCGCTCCTGCACTTGTTTTAGCTTGTTTCCACTTCAACTAGGACTTATATCTGAGCAATTGATGGTCCACTTCTCATTCATTCCCTGGCCTCACTTTAGCTGCTGATATTGAGCTTTTCCGTGGACTTTCCCCACAGATGTTGTTCATTTGTTTTCCATGTGTTCTTCCTGGAGAAGTCCACAGATACAATTGCATCTTACATTGTTGAAGAAAGGTTTTTGCAATCAAGAACTCTTGCAACATTGTATCGTGTGACCTCCAGCCTTGTTTCTATCACTACAGCCATGTTTTCCAACAATGGCTGCTTCCTCTTTGTTTCTTTTACATTTCAATCACTAATAATTATCAATGTATCTTAAATGTATGTTTGATAAGTTTGACAGAAAACCATAGAAAAATATTCAATTTTTATTCATTCCATAGCTTTAGGGCTGGGTTTGGGGTTTTCTAGTTTCACAAACAGTTACTGTCCTGGATACTCACAAGGTGAGTTCTACCATGTCCCATAGGGTCGCTATGGATTGGCATCAACCATAGCTGGAGTTTATGAGTTGATGCCTATATTTGAATAACAGATGTATTGACTGAATTTTCTTGTATGTGGATATATGTAATGATATCACAGACAGGATTATACTTCAAGATATATCTCAAAGTGTTCCTTCTGATGCTTAATCCAACACTATTCCAATTGAATTTTTCATTTCCAGCACAGGAACCATATGGTTATCTGATTCCAAATAGTTAATGCCAGTTCATCTCAGCTCATTGAAGATATCAATCTTTATGAATTCTTTTCAATTTTGATGGATTCCAATTTTTCCTAGATTCATACTTTCGTAGATTCATTTCAAGTTCTAATTACTAAGAAATATTTGCAGCTCGTTATTCTTCTTGGGAATCACCTCCTATCAGCAAATGAGGGCTCCAAAGGCTTGACTCCAGCCATGCCATTTTACTTTATTCTTCTTTGAAGTGGTGCTTCCTTAGTCTTCTGAAGTACTTTCTCATCTGAGAGGCTCAGCTTTTTTTTTT
>PVJH01005940.1:0-106646 GCA_004026705.1 Nesogale talazaci | reverse complement strand
AAAGACCTATACAAGGAAAACTATAAAACCCTACTACAGGAAACGAAAAGCGACCTCCACAAATGGAGGAACATCCCATGCTCATGGATTGGGAGACTCAATATAATAAAGATGTCTATCCTACCCAGGGCACTTTATAAGTTCAATGCTATCCCGATCCAAATACCAACAACCTTCTTCAGAGAACTGGAAAAATTGACAACCAACTTCATATGGAGAGGGAAAAAGCCCATAGTTAGCAGGGATCTCCTCAAGGATAAGAACACAGTCGGAGGGTTGGCTTTACCTGACTTTCACACTTACTACAAAGCCACAGTGGTCAAAACAGCATGGTACTGGCATAATGACAGGTATATAGACCAATGGAAAAGAATAGAAAACCCAGAAATAAAACCACTAGCATATAGACAACTGATTTTTGACAAGGGCCCCAAAAACATCAAGTGGGAGGGTGATGCTCTATTTAACAAATGATGTTGGAGACAATGGAAATCTACATGTAGGAAAATAAAACAGGATCTCTACCTCACCCCATGCACAAGAACAAACTCGAGGTGGATCATGGACCTGGAAGTAAAACCACAAACCATCAGGACCATTAGCGAGAGAGTCAGGGAAAATCTAAGAACCTTGACCCAGGGAATACAAAGGCTAACTGCAACAGGACAGGGTACACATTCAGGGGAACCTGAGATTGACAAATGGGACTTATTTTGAATAAAACACATGTGTACATCAAAGGACTTTACCAAGAGGGTAACCAGGTAACCCACAGACAACAGTACAACAGACAAAGGGCTTATAACAAAAATCTACAATACCCTCATCTCAAGCAAGAAGATGAAAATAGATAACCCTATGAAGAAATGGGAAAAAGAACTGAAAAGAAGTTTCACTAGAGAGGAGGTCCTTATGGCCAATAAACATATGAGAAAATGCTCCCGCTCACTAGCCATCAGAGAAATGCAAATGAAAACAACCATGAGATATCATCTAACACCCTTAAGGCTACCCAGATCAGAAAATCAGAGTGCAACAAATGTTGGAGGGGATGTGGTGAAATAGGAACAATTCTACATTATTGGTGGTCGTGTAGATATGTACAGCCACTGTGGAAAGCAGTCTGGTGATATTTAATGAAAATGGAAGTTGAACTACCCTACAATCCAGCTATACCACTATTGGGTCAATTTTTAACTGCCGAAGCACTGAAAATTTTTCCACAGCGAAAATTTTTCCACAGCAAAGTTGACACAAAAGCAAACACTAACATGTGCATCTGAGATAATTAAAAATATCAGGTCAAGTGAACCATAGTCCTCATACTTACATATTTGATGTTTAGTAGTTTAAAAGGGAAATGAGTAGTAGATTTAAATAACATAATCAGATATATTATTTCTTTTTCTATTTAAAAAATAAATTTATTGGCACATACTTCATACATCATTCAGTTTGTGTCCAATCATATTCAGAAGAGTTGTGATATTATCACAAAAATTTCTGAATATTTTCTTCTTGTACTCATTATTTTTGTTTTTTTATTAAATCATTTTATTGTAGGCTCCTTCAACTCTTATCACAATCCATCCATCCATCCATTTTGTTAAGCACAATTGTACATTTGTGTCCATCATTATTTTTAAAACTTTTTTTTACTGCTTGAGCCCTTGGTTTCAGCTCCACATTTTCCCCCTCTCTATCCCCTTCATGAATTATTGATAATTTATAGATTTTTGTAATTTTCCATGACTTGCACTGTCCAATGTCTCCTTTTACCCCCTTATCTGTTGTCCATCACCCTCAACTGGGGTAATAGATATGTCATTGGGATTGGTTCTCCCTTCTGCCCTCCACCTTCCCTTTATCCGCCTGGTATGACTTCTGTTAATGTTGGTCGTAAGGAGATTATCTGTCCTGTATTCCCTGTGGTTTCAGCTCTGGTCTGTACTTATATGCATGCTCTGATCTAGCCAGATCTATAAGGTATAATTGGGATCATGAGAGTGGGAGTGAGGGAGCATTACAGAACCAGAGGGCAGTTGTATGTTTCATCAGTGCTTTACTGCACCCTGATGAACATGTACTCTCCCTGCAGTCCTTCTGTAAGGTTATGTCCAATTGCCTACAGATTGACCTTGGGCCTCTACTCCGCATTCCCCAGCCCCATTCACATTGGCATGAATTTTAGTTCTGGGTCTTTGATGTCTGTTACCTGATATCATTGACACCTCATGATCACACAGGCTGGTGTGCTTCATCGAAGTGGGCTATGTTTCTTCTCAGTTAGATGACTGCTTGTTTATCATCAAACTTTTAAGACACCAGATGCTATATATTTTGATAGCCAAGCACCATCGGCTTTCTTTACCACATTTGCTTATGCACCCATTTGTCTTCAGCAATTGTGTCAGGAAGGTGAGCATCTCAGACTGGCAAATTATTAGAACAAAGTGTTCTTGTGTTGAGGGAGGACTTGAGTTAAGGTCCAATGTCCATCTCTTCTCTTAATACTAAAGCTATAAGTATATAGAGAAATAGATCTATTTCCCCATCATCATATATACATATATTTACATATGTACATGCCTCTATTTAAACCTTTATAAATGATCTTTGCATCCTACTTCTTCCCTCTATTTCCTTTAACTCTCGTCTTGTCTGACTACTATGTTCAGCCTTCATTTGGGTTTCACTAATTCTTCTCCATTACATTGCCCTTGATCAAGCCTAACCAGACCTCCTCACCATTGATTGTCGGTCATGTGCTGTTCCATTGCCCTAGGTTTGTTAACCCTTACTTCCTTTCCCTCACCTATCCTTTTACTATGTAGCCCCAGAAATGCCATCCCATTGTTTCCTCCCTGACTTTTTATCACACCAATCTTATCTAGGCAAACATGCAGAGATTCTAATATGCATAAACACAAGACCAAGAAAACAAGGCAACCATAGAAAATAAAACTGTAATTCCAGCAACATCAAAAGCCCCCCAAAAAGCTAATGACAAAAAAGTGAAAAGCGAGTTTATAAATAGTTCAGAATCTATTTGTTGATCTTTGTGAGTGTTTTCCATTTGAGTCTGAGGGAGTGCCATGCCTTTGCCCCCAGTCTAATTTTGACATTCCCTGGGGACTTAATTGCTCTGCTCCCTTTGCTATTCTGTTGTGCACCCTTAGGGTTTCACCTCAGTGTAGTGGGGTCAGATCAGGCACAATTCCCAGTTTGTCTCTAGTGTTGTCCCCTGTACTGCTGTGGGCTCATGAGGAACATTGCTTCCCGTGGCCCTGTGGTCCTTTCTGTGCATTGGCTGCACTGAGCAGAAATAGTGTCCTCAGGGCTTGTGGGTCAGGATGTCTTTTTCCCTTCCCCCTCATTTGTTCCTGGGTGTTTTAATTAAACACATCCCTCTCCCTGCGTGGTATCTTCAATGTTGTCCTCTGAAGTGAATTCTCCTGGGGGGAGAAGGGGCTGTCCACTTAGTTGGTAATGGGGCAGGTCCCTCAGGCCTCTCTTTTACGTCCCTGTTTCATGTCAGTGTGCTGTGTTCTCACCTTGGAGCACTGGGGTTGAAGTTTGGTCCCAATTTTCCTGTGGAGATGTAAACAACTCCCTCCCCTTGGATGGGTTAGCGCTCTGTTCCCCTGGCTACTATAGCTTATCCCCTTCCCACCACACACCTCTTTTTTACTTGACTACATATGTCTCCTTGGGTTTAGTCTGACTTTTGCCATATTACCGGGACCTCACCATGTAATGTATGTACACAAGAATGTATGTATAAATTAGCCTTTTCCCCTTTGCCCCTTTTACATTTTTGAGCTTGCCTCAACAGACTCATATTGTACTTATCCTTTTGTGATTGTCTTACTTCACTTAGCATAAGTTCCTCTAGTTCTTCCCATAAGGTGATTTGCTTCATGTGCCCATCACTGATTTTTAGGGATGTGAAATACTCCATTGTAGATAGATGAAAATTTGGGTTGTTTCCACCTCCTTGTCATTGTGAACCACACAGTAATGAATTTTGGAGCACAGATGTCTTGCTGTGCTTTGTTTCTTGTCTCTTCTGGGTATGTGTACAGTAAGGGGATTTCTGGGTCATGTGGTAGCTCAATTCCCATCTGTTTTAGATATTGACAAATCGATTTTCATAATAGGTATACATGCCATCAGGTCCACCAGCAGTGGATGAGAGTTCTTATCGCTCCACAACTCCTCCAACACTTGGTACTCTCTATTTTCTTAATTGGACTAGCTTTGAGTTAGGTGGTATCTCCTGGTTGTTTTGATTAGTATTTCTCTTATGACTAGGGTTCTGGACCATTTTCTCATATATTTATTGGCCATGTGAATTTCTGCCCTTGAGAAACTTCAGTTATGGTCCTTTGCTCACCTCTTCAGTGGACGATAGGGTTATTTCTTATTGTAAATTAACAGTCGTGTAGATTTTAGTAATAAGGCCTTAATCAGATGTATCGTTGTGAAAGATGGGTTCTCATTCTATGGTCTCTTTTATTACTCTCTTGGAGAATTCATTTGATGTAGACAAGTGTTTTATCTTTAGTATATCCCACTTGTCAATTCATGCCTCAACGGTGTTTGTATCCTTCCCTATTTTCAATAGTCTATATATTCCCTGGGACAAAGTTTTCAGATTTGGTCCAATTCTCTTGTTAATAATCCTAATAGTTTGGGTTTTACCTCTAGGTCTGTGATCTACCATGGGTTTATTCTTGTGCTTGGAGTGATGCAAGAGTCTTACTTCATTTTCCTTCATTTTCCATTCTTTTCCCAGCACCATGTATTGAAGAGCACATCCAATTCTCTTTTGATATTTTGGGACCTTTATCAAAGATCAGTTGTCTATATATAATATTTTTTCTGGCTTTTCAATCCTTTTCCTTTAGTCTAAATATCTGTCATTATACCACCACACTATTTTGATCTCTGTAGCTCTATAGTAGATGCTAAAGTCAGTAAAGTAAGCCCTTTAACTTGGTCCTTTTTCTTGAGGAGTTCTCTGCTAATTCTGGATTTTTTTTTCCTTTCCAAATGAAGTTGATAATCAGTTTTTCAAATTCTGTGAAGAAAGATAATGATATTTGGATGGGGATAGCATTGAATTTTTATATTACCTTTGTCAGAACTGACCTCTGTACTAGATTGAGTCTTTCAATCCACAAGCAAAGGATAAACTTCCATTTGTTGAGGTCACCCTGCTTTCTTTTAATAGTGTTTTCTAGTTTCCCTCATGCAGCTCTTTTGTTTTTTAAGTCAGGTCTTTCCCTAGACATTTCAAGTTTTGCTTAGCTATAGTAAAGGGTACCACCTTTTTGATCCCCTTTTCTGTGGCCTTATCCTTCGATGTGTATAGTAGTCCAATATATTTCTATTTGCTGACCTTGTAATCTGCCACTCTGCCATAATCCTCTATTGTTTCCAGTACTCCTCTTTTAGAACTTTTGGGATTTTCCATTTATCCAATCATATCATCTTCTAATAATGATAGTTTCACTTCTTCCTTACCCAGATGAATACCTTTGGTATCTTTCTTTGCCTTATACTGTTAGCTAGAACCTAAGATGTTTAATAGGAGTGGGAAGAAGGGACATCCTTGTCTAGTCCCCTTTTACAGAAGGATTGATGTTGTCAGCTCTTCCCTGAATACTTGGTAGAAATCTCTTTTAAAGCCATCTGGTCCAGGGTACTTGTTGGTTGGAAATCCCTTGATAACCTTGTCTATTTTGTCTATTGATACGAGTCTGTGCAGATTCTTGACATCCATCAGGGACAATGCAGAGATGGGTTGTTTTTCAAAGAATTGTCTATATTTTCCATGTTGTTGAATTCTTCGGAGTACAATCCTTTGGAGTACTGTGTAATTATCCTTTTGACTTCATTAGGGTCCATTGTAATGTTCCCTCTTTCATCCCTCATCCTGGCTACTAAAATTTGTTCCTTGCTTTCTATAGTTAAGCTTGCCAGTGGTCTGTTGACTCTGTTCATCCTTTTAAAGAAGCAACTTTTAGCAGCATTTTTTCCATTTTTCTTTCCCTTTCCTGAATCTCAGACCTAATTTTTAATATTTCTCTTATTTTGCAATTAGTTTTATTGGGTTGTTGACTCTGCTCTAGTTGCTGCAAACTTTTGTGACAACACATGAACAGTATGTTTCTCTTCCTTTATTATGTGTACATGTGTTTCTCCATCAATCTTGATAGATAATTTGGCTGGATAGAGAATCTTTGAGTGTGCATTATTTTCCTGAAATTTTCGGAATATCCTGCTCCACTTTATCCTCTTCTTCATAGTGTCTGCTGATAAGTCTGAGTATATTCTTATCTGCTTGCCTTTATATATGACTGCTTGTTTTTCCCTAGCTGCTCTCATAATTTTCTCCTTTTCCTCAAGGTTGGATAGTTTAACAACTATATGTCTTGGTGACTTCCTGGGAATCAGTCTAGCCAGTGTCCTTTCAAGCTTCTTAGATGGTTGCTTGGTCTTCATTAATTAAGATAGGGACATTTTCTTACAAGAATTTCATCACTATTTTTGATGCTGATTTCCTTGATGTGCATTGCTCCGGTAATCCAAGTATACTGATGTTGTTCCTTCTCATAGCATCAGATATAGCTCTGACACTTTCTTCAGCTTTTCTGATGGACTTGTTAGTCTTTTTCCCACGTTTAATAAGTTCTATTTAGGAGTCTTCTAGGTCACTGGTTCTGTTCTCTGCCTCCTCTATTTGATGGGCAAAGTCTGTGAGTTTGCTATTAGTTTTTGTTATCCTTTCCCTTAGCTATTTTGTCAATTAAATTAGGTACCGTTTTTCTGGGTGTCTCAGAGTCCTGGGTTCTCTTTTTGGGAGGTTGCTGTTAGTGCTTCTGTAGGTTGGCTATAGTCAACTGCCTTGAGGGGTTGTGTTTCACCTTTGTCCTGCTGAGGATGCCCTCATGCCTTGGCCTATTATATGTGTTCCAACTACTCTCAGGTCTCTGTAGGAGCTGTTTGAAGCTGTGCACACTGACATCTGGTGGAGAGTGTTGGCCTGAGCCCAGGGTAGTGTAGTTTGGAGATGGATTGAATATTAAGTAATCTGTTCCTGGTTAAGGGCACATCCCAAAGGTAGGTAGGTGGGAATTAGGGTCCGGTACTTGTGTTAATATGTGAATCCAATGCTATGAGCACAGGGGAGGGGTCCAGGAAGGATTGCTTAGGGAGAAGACAGGATGTAGTAGGAAAGCCCTAAGGCTTGGGTCCCTATGCGGCAGCTGCAAAAGCTTCCACCCAACTTGTGTTGGATGCCTGGCAGGCCCAGAGATTCCCAGTTTCCCAGTGGTATGTGACCCTCTGTGTGTGTGTGTGTGTGTGTGTGAGTGTGTATGTTTGGGTGGAGGAGACACAAGAGGACTGGCTAATGGGTCTGTGTGGAACACGAGCTAGGGCAGAAGCCTCTGCCTGATGCCTGGGTGACCTGTAACACTGGAGTACGAACCTCTACAGGAAGGAGGGGGGAAAACTGTCTGATGGGTCTGTGAGGAGCACTTAGGCGGGGCTGGAAACTCTGTGTGGCGGTGGGCATAGGTGGCAGTGGGGGGTACTGGATGGCAGCTCTGCATGAAACATGGTGGCAAAGGGGAAACCTCTGCTGGCCTGTGGCACTGGTCGAAGTGGAGTGGGCACCCTGAGCATGCAAAAGAGGGCACTGGTGGGCTAGAAGCCTCCAGAGTCCACAGGGAGTGCAGGGGCCAGAGGTGCAGTCAGTTTCTGGTACAGAGGAGTGCTCTACGTTATCTTGGGGATATTCCACAGCCTTGATACCCCTACTTGGCCCCCAATCCTCCCCAATTATTGATCCCCACGAAGCTCCGTGCATGAGCTACTGAGCTGGTCACCATCTTTACAATTTTAAATTTTCAATGAACTTTGTGGATCCATATAAAATGAAATTCTTGAAGACGTAATTTTTCTGTTGTTTTATCACAAGGTTTTTATTTTTCCAGTTGTCAGCATACTTGTTTTATCCATACTAATTTGTAATCCACACGAAAGCTTGTAGATTTTATCTTCATCCATGAATGTTTCAGATGACTTGGCTTTTATCAGGCAACATTGTGCCTCTGCAAACCACAGTTTTTCAGTGAGTCATCATTCAACCCTAATCTAGCGTCATTTAAACTATCCACTTTCTTGGATTATTTTCTTGAAACCATAGTTTCATGAAGTACAGAGAAAATATACAACCTTGATACACACCCTTTCCTGATTTTAAAGCAGTTAGAATACTCTTATTCTAGTCAAATAAATACCTCTTGATCAATGAAATGGTCTTGAATCTAAGCTCTTTAAAGTGTTATCTACTTTCTCAGTACTTACAGAGTTGAATTCATTTGCATATGCAATATAAAACAAACAACTAAATGCTATGCTTTCCCTTCAGTTATGATCTGTCTGAAGTCATTATTGATAGCTTTCATTCCTTGTTCTGTTTTGAATTCACCTTCAAATTTGGGCAATTCATTGTCAATGTACTATAGTAGTGTTTAGATTATTTCCAGCAAACTTTTACTTTCATATTTTATTTAATATATTTTTGATAATTTCAGTTGAGTTGCCTCTGTTTGGAACAGGCACAAATATTGATATCTTCCAGCTGGCTGGCCACATACTGCTTTCCAAATTTCCTGGCCTAAACTACAATTTCCAGTACAATTTTTAAGTAAATTTCCATTGGTATCCCATCAACTCCTGGGCCTTTTATATCATTAATTCTTTCAGATCTAATTAGCTTGAATTTCTTCCTTCTGTACCATAAATTCTTGATTTCATGTGTTTCTTGATATGGTTGTATATCCACTAATTTTGATAAAATGATTCTCTGTGTTTCTTCCATCTGACTTTTGATGCTTCCAAAATCCTTTAATACTTTGACCATAGGATCATTTAGTACTGAAATTTGAGGTTTGGATGTTTTCCTTTATTTCTTTCAGCTTGATATGTATTTATGCCTTTTAATTTTCTAACTCCAAGTCTTTGTATATTACATTATAATACCCTAGTTTGTGTGTTTAAGATGCCTTTTGAAATTTTCTTTTCAATATTTCTTACATCTGCTATAATTATTTCTTAAAGTACAAGTTCCAGAGTTCCTCTGAAATCCAATGTTCTTTCTTGTCTTTTTAGTGACCTTTTGTTTTCTTCAAGTATGATATTCATATCATTCCATAGTTCAGCCCTTCTTTTGCCACTAGTGTTCAATACGTCAAGTTTGTTTTTTAGATTGTATCTAAATTAATGTGGGGTGTTCTTCGATTATATATTTACTCTTATGGAGTTTAAATATTTTCAGCTCAACCTATCCTTGCATATATGCAATTTGTGGCCTATTCCAAAAACAGTATATAGCATTGATCTGGCTGATAACATAGTGCTTCTCGTTAGTCTATTTTAAAGTCATCAGTTTGATTCCTGGATATTTCATAAGGGGGAGATCCAAGGGTTTAATTTCCATGTATTTTGTTGAATAGGTATTAATAGTAAAACAATCACTGGTCTTGCAAAATTCTGTCATGCAACATCAGCTTCTTTTTTTTAAATTTCTCATCTTGAATACTATCTCAATTTCTATATTGGCTAAGCATTAGGGACTTAAAAGGTATCCTGCTTTCTTGGAGTCCAAATGGCTGATAACTGGCAGGAAGATAACCTCTAAATAGTTGACCTCCAAGTGTATAGTCCTTGACCTTTGTTAGCAAGCAGTGTCTTAAGTTTGGCGTATAATATGGGGGCGGGGGGAGACAACCTGGGGAATAATCTTACTGTATCCCACATTATCCTTTTCACAGAGAGCATTGAACTCTGACATAGATTGTGAAATATTCTTTTTTTATGATGAATGTTATGTCATTCCTCTTGGATTTATTTTTTTATGCAGAATGGTCAATATCAGTCCATTTCAGCTCACTAATGTCTAGAATCTAAAGCTTTATACATTTCTTTTGGGAAAATTTCCAATTTCCCAGTTATAGTATATTATACATTATGGTTATTAATGAATATTTGCAGTGGTTTCTCCTCATTTTTGACTCATGTGCCATCAGCAGGTGAAAGTCTCAAAAGTTATGCCTGAAATACCTCGGTAAGCCAGACTTTACTCAGAGATAGCAGCTATCCCTCAGTTGTATTTGGGGTGACTTTCAGCATATGGATGTCATCTTTTGGTATCATATCAAACAGTGTGTTGTTGCTATTTATAAGATTTTCAGTGCCCAAACCCTCAAAAGTAGACCCCATATTCCTTCCTTGTAGTCTATGCTTAGTCTGAAAGCTTAATTGAAACCTGCCAACCATGGATGACCTTGCTGATATTTGAAATATCAGTGAGGCTGTTTCCAGCAAGTTAGCAATATACAAGTCATCCACAATAAGACAAACTTCACTGACAGGCAAGTAGTGAGGGTATTTTGAAGCAGTGATACTTAGCATAATTTAGAATTGGCCTGCCTATTTCTTGTGCAATAGCAAAGCTTAAACATAGCTATATTTGCTTCTTGATATATTTCTTAGGCACTTTTTATTTCTTCCTTTTTATAAGAGAAGGTATTAATTTAATTTTAAACTTATTAAATCATTTTCCTAGCCGTGTCGGTGATATGTGAGCCAGTATGATTCTCAATGGGGGGTTAAATCAAATAGGTTATTGCTTGGAAGATTATTATAGCCACTCAAGGCAGTTTGGATTTCAAGTACATTTTTTCAGGTCATTGGTTTTTACCTGAAGCAATCTCTCTGAAGTTCAATTCTGGGCAGCAAGAAGAGAAAGCATATCCCTTTTCCCATTTGTAATCAGGCGTTAATTGATCTCAGCAGATTTCCTAATTGCAGAGGTTACTGCAGGTAGGACATCTATTTCCTCATCGGTGGAATCTCATGGCCATAACAAACACTTTAGGTGGTACAACTGGGGCTGTGGAAATCTCCCTCATTATGTATAGTAAAGTAAAGAATTATCATATACTGTCTCTAGAATAATATCTTTAGTTTTATCTATGAGACTACAAAAGGAGAATAGCAATGTTAATCTACTATGCTTTTTTTTGTTTAAAAAAAAAACTTTTTTAGTAAATCATTTTACTGGGGCTTTTACCACTCTTATAACAATCCATATACCAGTTGTATCAGGCACATTAGTGCTTATGTTGAAATGATCATTTTGAATATATTCTCTTTCTACTTGAGCCTTTGGTATGAGCTCCTCCTTTTCCCCTTCCCTTCCCTACTCTCCCACCCTTGTGAAATATTGATAAATTATATATATATATATATATATATATATATATATATATATATATCATACCATCTGATGCCTCCCATCAACCATGTTTATGTTGCTTCTGCCTCTGTTGGGGGAAATTGGGGATAATATTTCAATAATTGTGGAAAGTTTCTCCTCTCTCCATCCATCTGGTATTGCTCCACAAATACAAAAACACCTCATTTAATACTTAAATTACTATTTATGTTGTCTTGTATGTTAAAGTTGCATAACATCTTATTTTAGAGAAAGTGCTTTATATAATTTCATAGATCATTTTACAATTAATTTACACAGTGTCTTAATTAGGACAGTGAGAATTTGTATAAGAATAATTTTGAAAAATCAAATCATATATAGTTCTATTTTTAGTTATCAGATAGGTAGATAATAGTTATATGACAAAAATAGAAGAATAGAAATTCACCGATATTGGTAGGCTACACTGTTTACTAATAACTATTACTCTTAATTTTTAAGTAACAAAATTAAAGCAACTGAAGCCATTGCTCATAAGTAAAAACTAACCTATTGCCATGCAATGAATTTCAACTCATAAAGACCCATTAGAGTGCAGAGTATAGCTGTCTGTGGGATTGCTAAGGCTATAAATCTTTACTAAATCAGCGCTCTGTATCTTCCTTCCTTAGAGAAAGTGTGGGTCAGAAGCATCAACCTTTTAGTTAGCAACCAAGCCCTTAACCACTAACCCTGCAGGGGTCTTATTATTGTTATTAATCAGTGTCTAAACATTTTAGGATTCTCAAATGAATGGAAAAATCTACCCCTTTATACTTTTATTCAAGTCTAACTCTTGTGTTAGGTTTCTAGGGCTGCAGTCACAAAACATCACAGAATGGAGACAACAGAACTGTATCCTTTTACAATTTGGAAGACTAGAAGTCTGCAATCAGCATGTTGGCCAAGTCGATCACATTTTAGACTTTGAGTAGAAATATACTTTCTTTTTCTTAGCTTCGGCTGGCTCTGCATTTTCAGTTCCTTCTAGCTTCAATGTTATATGGTGAACCTTCTCTCATTTCCTATTTTTATGTACTTTTTAACAATTCTGGTTATGTAAGATTAATTTCCACCTGACTTCCAAAATCAACTCCTCTTACTGCAATCAATAACATGTTCAGAGAACATTAGTTTTTACAGATATTGGGAACTTAGGACATTGGCTTTAAAACAACAATAACAACAACTTTTATTGTGAATTGGGTGGAGGTTTACCTTTCATAAAATCAGTTTTGTGTTCAACAATTTCAACAGTTTATTAAACCTTCCAATAGCTTATTATTCCCACCCCTACTGATGTCTCTTCTCCTCCGTAAAGAGTATTTACTTCTTCCCCTTCACCCAAGCTAACACCTGTCTATTCTCTAATCTGTTTCTTCACCCTCCCCCAAACTTCATGACCTTTAAAGTTTGTTTCTTTTGGTATGAATTTTTTTGTCTTGGCTTTTCTTTTATAAGAGTAGTTTCATACAATAGTTGCGCATTTGTAAAGGTGAACTCTGGCAGGTCTTCATGTATTTGTTGGCCATGGGGATTCTTCTTTAGTATACTGTTAGTTCGAGTCCTCAGTCCATGTAAAAAGCTCAATTGAACTTTACACAAAATACTTTTATCCAAGTCCATTCATATTTTGAGGTGCTTCTGGGTTTTATCATTATTCTTTAGGGACGCATAGAATTCCACTGTGAAATGTCCCATGGCCTTATTGTTGATCTCTTCTCCCACTGATGGTGTTTAGGGAGATTTCATCTTCACGGTATTGTGGACAGTGCTGCTAGGGACAGGACTGTTCTTAAAACTGCTTATGCTTGGATTCTTATTTCTTTAGAGTTTGTATCCATGAAGAATTGCTGAACCATATGGTATTTCTATTTCCAGTTGTTTGACAAAGCATTTTCCACAGTGGTTGCCCATTGTCACAATTCTACCAGCAGTTTGTATGAGGGTTCTAGTCACAGCACTCCCTTTCCAGTATTTCTTACTTTCCATTGTTCCTGTTTTTCACTTTGATCTCAATTCTCATTCAAGGAGGTATGCTTTCATTTGCACCTTTGACATGGTTAGTGCACATGAGCTTCCCTTCATATGTTCACTGTTCACCAGCTGTCTTCTTAGGGCAACTCTCCATGTCATGTACCCATTTTTAAATTGAATTATTCATATTTTTCTTGTTGAGGTGCTAACAGTTTTCTATAGATTTTTGAGGTTAGTCCCTTATCCAGTATGTCACTGGTAAATTTTTTCCCTATTTGTGTCTGAAACGTGATTCCATTTATATCAGTTGTACATCTAATTATTTCTGAGTAATTTATAAATTTGATTTGGTTTTTTTGTCCTTATATTTATGTGTAAGTGGTTCTATGTGATTCTAGGAGAAAAAAGTAGGTTTTAGTCCATAACATGATTGTATTTTATTTCTTGCAGGAGATCTGGTGATATAGCAGGTTGTGTTTTGGGCTGCTAACCAAAAGGTCACAGTGTGAAGTCACCAACGAATTCATGGGAGAGAAACAATTCTTTCTACTCCCACAAAGAGTTATGGTCTCAAAAACCCACTGAGGTAGTTCTATCCTCTCTTAACGGTTCACTGTGTTTGAATCAACTGGATGGAGGTGAGTTTGGTTTCTTTATTCTTTAATTTTTTATATTTGACTCTCATGTAATTATTAAATATGGATATGTAAGATTATTAATTTTTCAGATAATCCATAAAGGTCCAAATGTATTATTTTCACCTATAAGTAGTTTTCTTCATTAATAGTAATATATGAAATGGTCTTTAAAATAATGGGTAAGCATAGAAAAGAATTAATTACCAACATGATAATTTTGATGATTCCTCAAATTTCTAAATGTTTACATTATAAATATTATCTATAGTTACACATGATGACATATTGTATACATAACAGAAACTACTTGTCAACTATAATGATTACCACTAGACATACACTTCTCTGTCAAATATCCGTGAAAGAGTGTTAAAAAACCGACGGGAAAAAAATCCATTATTTTTCAGTTCTATTTTACCATGAACATTCTGAAGCCCCTTGCACATGGAAGAATTACTAGATAGCCTATATCTACTAGAGATATCAAACATACTTGTGTTCTAATATATATATTTATGTGTATATATTCATGTATATATAGAGATTAATAGATCAATACACATATATCTGCAGGTTATAGAGAAAAATCTATGTTAAAATTGAACTGTTAAACTGACATTTTTGTGTACTTTATAGATATAAATATTTACAGCTAATTGATGTATCAGGACCATTTCACACATATGCATATAGTCATGTCTTATAATGTGTATGCATCATTATATGTATATATGTATTCACATTAAAAATAACTAAAGGAATGTTAGCATAAGCCATGGTTAGTTCTAGGATGTCAAAGATGCGATCTGTCTCACCATCATTTGACTCTATTGGTTGCTTTGCATAAGAATAGACAATCTGGCAGTACTTTATTTCATTTTGTTGGTTTTTTCTTTGATTTTCAAGCATATTGATCTCATGGAAATATAAACGTGACCTCTCACATTTCCAGGAATCCACTGTATCACACTATTAACTTTTACTAAATAAGTTTTCTACTTTGGGGATTTTTTTTGTGGGCATCACTGCCTCTGGTGGTCGTGGGCACCACCCAATGCTGCTCCTGAGAGCTGCCACTGGATTTGAACTGCCAAGCCCATGGCCTCCAGCCCTTGGGGATAATTTTGTATGCATTCCATAACTGGCTCATAACTGACATAACCGATTCTTGAGCCAATCTCTCCAGCCATGTTTAAATGAATGTCTCTGGGACATATGTCTGTCCTTGGAACTGAACCATAAGGTCGCTTTCACTAAACATACTTGAAATAAGAAAATTCAAATGTGTTTCCCAAAGTGAAAAATGAGAACAATTAAAAGACTGTATATGTGCTGCTCGATAGTCAGTGCCGTCGAGCTTTCACTCTGGACCGTGTGCACTTGAACTCTGTCCTGTACTTTCAATGTAGAAACGCCAATGATGAAAATGATGATTCTGTTTCTTAAAGAACTGAGCACATCAATGCACAGTTCAATGTGTTCTTCATTGGTTACTAGAGCCTGGCCCAAATTAAGAATATCTGTATTCTTAATTACACTAATTGATTTCTGTCAGAGTCAAGGATGCTACTCAGACAGATTCTCAAGGCTAAATAATGTATTTATCCACTACCCAGCAGCATGGTATTCAGGATAACTGCATTAATAAAATGCCTTTGGAAACGCAGAGTAAGTAGATGGAACATAAGTTGGTTATTTATCTCTGGCCTTAGCAACATCCTTTAGGTGAAGAAAATCAAAGACTTCGAGTGCTCTAGGTGAAGTTATTAGCAACAAGAGTCAATGTAGCTTGACTAAGGAGGTAGATGATAGATAGATAGATGATACATAGATAATACATAGATAGATAGATGATAGGTAGATAGATAGATAGATAGATAGATAGATAGATAGATAGATAGATGATAGATAGATAGATAGATGGTAGATAGATAGAGTTACTCTGTACATTGTTCTTTGTGTCTTAACAGAATACATATGACCATTTTGGAGATTATATTAGCTGCATTAATAGCTATTTTAAATTGTTATGTGTGATTGGAGACTTGCAATGTTTGACTTTTGATAGATAAATTAATTATTTTCTAGGTTGGAGGTTTTTGCAGAAATAAAACTTTTTAGAACTCTGTGTTTTTAAACTTGTTGAAAAATTGCAGTTAGTGTTTCCATGGGTTATGGCCACTATAGGAGACAGCCTGAAGAGTAAATGGAATAATTCTGCCATCTAGCAACATATCTGTCATCTGATCATTTCCTTAGCACTCAATGGAATCTGACTCAGGGTCACCTTTCAATTAGTTTGAGAGGTGAAAGCATATTTAATCTGTCATTCATTTTAGTGTGCATGCAAATTGGTGTTCTTTAATTCACGACCAGGCAGTGTTTCCTTATGTTTTACACAGGGTCATTATGAATTTGAACTGACTTAAAGACATCTAAGAACAACAAAAATCAATATAGAGGAAACCTTTCTAAGATGTTAATCTTGCCCATACTTTTCCCCTTGCTGTTCTATCCTTTTTATCTCTAAGACACATACTTATCTGAAATTCAGCATTATTTTATACTTGATTTTAAGTACAAGTAATGTGCTTCATCCTACTTTCTGGTGTTTTAGGTTTCAGAACATTTTTCTTAGAGAAGCTCTCTGTAGGTTGCCAGAAATAACCAATGTACTTGAATATCATGATTTATGGTTAGCAAACACCTTTTAGATTCAAAACATTTCAGCAGCACTTGATTTCAACATAAAGCAAATAAATGCTAAGCTATTATTATGCTATTGTATTAAAACTGTAGCAAGCTTTTTAGTCAAGAAGAAGAACACAGATTCTAACTTATAATTACACTTTATTCAGTCGCACATTTTAGGATCTATTATTTGCAACATGGTTCCTTAAGAAATTAATTGCTCAATTAATTGAGTTTGTGAAATAATAATTGTGCATTCATTTTAATTGTAATTTTGTGAAGTTGTGATTTGACAAACCTCAGCCAAAAAGAGAGAGACGTAGTTTACCTATCTTAAAAAAAAAATCAAGAAAAGGACAAAATGAGAATCAAAGCATCAATAATGTTCTAGCTCTATTTTGTCACTTTGATTTTGACTTCTGAGTTAGCTGCATGCTCGAAAAGACTAAAATGAAAGACACTAAGACAGTGCCATCCAGACAATGCCCCTTTATAGAAACCCTGCAGATGAGAGGAGAATTGGCCCAGTCGTTTCCCAGACTGTAACTCATTACTAGCGTGGAAAGCTTCATCTTTCAGAGCAGCTGGTGGTGTTGGACTGTGGACCTTTTGGTTAGCAGCTTAATGTGCAGCTATTTTTCCTCGAAGATTTATTCTTTCATTTATGAGATAATTATTTTCTTTATAGAATACCTTAATTAAGTCAATTTTGGATTCATAATCCTGGCAAGAAGGATCATAAACCCCACCAAAGCCATATTCCTAAGTTCTATGACTTAAGGAAGATAGATTTGATTTGATTGATTGCTACCTCATATTACATTTCTATCTTCTAAATGTATTCCTTTTCTATAGATATTGTAAAGTTAATTCCACAGTTTACCAACTGTCTTATTAAATTTCCTGAAGTGAACTAAGTGTTGCCAAGTAAATACATCTGAGGGAAGCTTCAAAGGAAGAAGTTTCAGGCAAAGGTGATATCTTTGCTAACTTCCCATCCCTTTCTTGGTAACAATAAAGAAAAGTGTCACATGAAGTAAATGATGTTTCAGTGGATAATCATTGGTTCTCAGAAGCAGCTAGAATTCTAGATATTATGAGGTTTCCTGATGCCCGAAATACGATAGCTAACACTTTCCTTTGGATTTCAGGTGTCTAGGATTCTAAAACGAATCATTTATCTTTATTACCATGTCTTCATAAGTCTTTTGAAATTTACATACAAAAGGTGCACATAAATAAGAGAGAGAGAGAGAGAGAGGGAGAGAGAGAAATACTAATGTTTATTGTTCAAAGCTTTCTAGGTTTGACCAGCGAGTGCATACTCTTAATTTTGGCTCCCTCAACAAATCCATAGCAATGTGCCTTTGTGTTAGTCATTTCTTACTAATAGAAACATACAGAGATTGTTTGCATATGTTGTTCTTCAATTATACAAGCAGGGCTTTTTCAAGCCGTAGTCTTCTTTTTCAAGAATATGAAAAACTAATGTCTATGCACTAGGTTGTATTTATGGTTATGGATGACTTTGCTCTGGGTCATCTCAGCTGATGTAATTGCAGGTGTTTATAGACCTTGAATTTAGATACATGTAACAATATTTATCTATATCACAGTAAGCATGACTTTTTACTTTGTCATTTTAAATACTTAGCACATGGATTATTACTCTTCCTGCCCCTTTCTCATGTTTAAACTTTCACTCCATCAGTGATGAATTTGACTCCCACAATCCACTATCTAATTGCATAATTGTCCAATTCTAGCACACATGTATAACACTATCAGAATTATTAGCTTATAACCCTATGGAAAGGATTTTATCAACTAAACATTGAGTGCATAAAGAGTTTGTTTTGCCTTTACCCTATAAACTGCTCATTTCTCAAGCTCAGCAACATTTTCCCCTTATCTCTGTTAGTGAAGTACTTTTATATATCTTAAATAGACTATTTTTTTGGATTCTTTAAATATGGACAAGAATCAAAAATAATGGTATCACTTTTATCCTCAGGAAGGACTTTTCAAGATCAATCTTGAATCTTGATGTCTGTGATAGGAATATATTCTTCCCAATACACAGAAATATACTCAATAAAACTATTATTCAAATGTATACAACCTACTACTGCTAGTGATGAAGAAATTGAAGAATTTTGCCAATGTTCTCATCTAAAATTACTCAAGGATGTTGTGTTACCCTAGGTTGAGTAGAGAAACAAAACCAGAGGCACTCATAAGTGTATAAGAAAGAGCTTTATAACAAAGAGCAATGGATATTCAACATTGAGATTAAGAAAACATCCCAGGTCAGTTGATACCAAGTCCATAAGTCCGATAATTGTCCATATGTCCTATACCAATCTATAAATTCCTCTTCAGACACATGCAAAGTATGTAATGACACTGAATGCAGGAAGATCACTGATGCTGACTGCGGGAGAATCACAGGCCCGTGGGTGGAAAGTCTTGTAGATCCAGTAGCAGTGGAAGCATCTCAGTGTTGGCAGGATTCTCCATGGGACTCCTCCAATCCCAGGACTCTAGTGAAGCCTCATGTGTCTTGGTAGCAGGAAGATGAAACCTAGAGTATGTGTTTTGGGCCGCTGGTGAACTATTTACCCCCATAGCACTTTCAAATGGGGCTTTCAAGCTGCAACCTTATTGACAGGCTAGACTCCACCCCTTCACAAGTTTACACTAGAATATGTAACTAGCACATATGCAGATAGGGTGCATTGACATATAGTTCTTCCATTTGGAATACAAATGTTGGACACAAAGAGAAAGACATATGTGGATGTAGTAAAAGGTATCAAGATGGAAAGTTCATAAGATTTTACAGGACCAAGGACTTCTAAAAAAATATCTTTTCCTACAAAATAAAGAGTGACTATGTACATGGACATCTACAGATAGAATACAGAGGAATACAATTGACTAAATCAATGGGAAAAAACCATGGAGAAATTCTATCAACAGTTGTGATTGCATTCTGTTCACGTGGAGTGTTCAGACACTGGAAGCACTGAGGGTGAGGGGGAAGCTTACCTTTTCTGAGCCCTCTACCTTGGCTTCACACAAAACAACCTTATCTTGAGAGCAGTTCCTATAGTCTCTTTTGATAGATCTAATTGTAAAGGCTGAGTGAGTGGGCTTGCAAGCTCCTTGATCACAATTCACAATATTAATTTCTGTCACAAATTATGACAAGAAAAGAAGGAGGAAAAGTCAATATAACCCAAGTACAGCCAGATCCTAAGCACAATCCCTTTAAAAGACTGAAAATCAATTCTTTCTTTTCTAAATGTCACCATTCATAGGTGTATGGCTTTTTACTTTGGGTAAAAGGGGTTGGCGGTGGGGGTGAGTAGAGAGGTTATATTCCCTTCCCATTCTCCCATCCTTCCCTAATGTGTCATGCATTCTTTCCAAAAATCAGGACTTTCTTTTTTTTAAATCAGAACTCTTTAAAAATGCCATGGGATGTGCGGAAAATTGTTTAAAATTGGGTCTGTCCTGCCAAAAGCGGGACGTCTGGTCACTATAAAATAATATAGCAGGCATGGCCTTCTGACAGTCATTTTGACTAAGTAGCAAGACTTTCGTCTTAAAAAAAATCCATGAGACTTTTTTTCTCCCCTAAGCAGAAATTCATCATCCATGATGTTAACTTCCGTTATTTCAGCAAGATATACCCAGCGACAGTTTCTAAGGATCGAGAGTTTCCTTATCTGTGCCCTTTGCAGAAACCAGTCTAGTAAATTACGTGGCCATCTCTGAGTCCGTCTGAGTGTCCAAAGACTGAGGAAAAGCTAACTCCACCAGACTGCCATGAGCGAGAAGTCAACAAGCCACTCTTCGCATAGCAGCAGGTAGAGGACACAGAGACAGGAGGCATGAAGCACGGAGATCACAGGCTGGTGAGTAAAGGGTCACATAGATTCACAGTCCGTGGAGCAATATGGCAGGGTGCCCCAACTCTCACAGTTGGTACCCCCAAAAGGCCATCCTGGTAGCAAGTAGGATGGCAAAGAGGCATCAGATTGGGCCTAGGGGTGTCTATACCCTGATTCTTTACTTCACCATGCAAACAATTCACATCGAAGCACCCTTTGTATTCCAAGTGAGTTTTTATATAGGACTGGAGAAGTCAGAAGGCATTCAGTCTCAAAAGGGTACACGCTATTTCTGGAAAGCATGGCTAGCCGCTCAGGGCGTTTCCCGCTGCGCACAAAAAACACGTGGAAAAGAACACCCACGTGTGGGGAATGGGGGAATCCCCAAGGTCCAAGAGGCCAAGCGCTGTAGTGGGCTCAGAGAAGGCCCTGGGGGCAAGCAAGCTGAGACTGTGCTTACATCGTGCCCCTGAGAGAGGGCAGAACAAGTCAGGCAGCAGGCTGAGAGAGGTGGCAAAAGAGTGTGCAGGGCGGTTTTCCCTCTCTTTAGTGCACAAACTGTAGAACAGCATTATTCATAAAATATGCAAACAAGTTCTACTGAATATCACCCAATAGTGATTGGAGCAGTACATCCACAAGGAGGGTCAGAGCGGAGCAATCAATAATTACTTAATGCTCTTAAAGACATTTTCAAATGCTTGGTTTATTCACTGCAAACACACATCAAACAATTCAACAATTTTTAGCATCAACTAAATAGCAGAACATGAGAACAAGAATATCAGGGAAACGTAGTCACAGTACTCTTCACACATTATTATTATTATTATTATTATTATTATTATTATTATTATTATTATTATTATTATATCACAGTCCCAATAAGCATTGCCTTCATCGGAGTACTCACAAGGATAAAGTTGGAGAAAAGCAGTTGTCGAATTCCTGGATCTGAGCTCTCTAAAAAAAGACCAATCCTAACCTGTGTTTATATAATAAATTTGGTTGATTCTTTGACATCATTGGAACTTCAGCAGCCTTCTGCCAGTCCTTATCAGGGTTCCTCACATTTTAGTGGTAGTCTCTCCTGACCATCTGCTAGTTCTGGTTTCCCGTCACTTTGGATTGGGCTAAAATATCACTTTTTTTCTTCTTCTTCAAAAAATGAAGTTTCTTACTCTGCTTTCTGCAATGTGGCTCAATGTCTTGCAAGGATGTTCTATGATGCATTCATCAAGGTGCACCCAGAAATTCAGGACAGATTCAGAAGAAGATATGGAACAAGGGTTTTAATTGCTAAAGTCTGATGGATCTTGCCTGAAACCAGAGAATACCAGAGAAATACTTACTCGTGTTTTGTTGACTGTGCAAAGGCATTTGGCTGTGTGGATCACAATAGTGTCTGGATAATTTTGATAAGAATCAGAATTGCAGAACACTGTATGATGTTCCTGTCGAATTTTTACATTGATCTAGAGACGGTCATTCAAATAGAATAAGGAAATATTGCATGGTTTGAAAACAGGATATGTATGTGTTAGTGTTACATCTTCTCACCATAGTTATGCAATCTGTGTGCTAGAAAGTAAATAATCAGAGAATCTGGACTGCATGAAGAGGAATATGACATTAGGATCAGAGGGAGGCAAGTTAATAGCCTGTGGTATGAAATGACACAAGCTTGATTGGTGAAAGTAAGTAGAACTTGAGTCACTTGGTGATGAAGATCAAGGAGTACAGCCTTCAATATGGATTCTAACTCAATGTAAAGAGAACCAAATTCCTCACAAATGGACCAATACATAGCCACATGATAAATGGAGACAAGATTGAAGGTGTCAAGGATTTTAGCTGCATTGGATCCACAATCTATACACCTGGTAACAGCACTCAAGAAATCATAAAGAGTGTATCGCCCTGGGTGAATCTGCTGTACAACACTGCTTTCAAAGATTAAAAAGCCGGAATACTGCTTTGATGCTAAAGTGTGCCCAACTCAAGCCATGGTATTTTCAATCACCTCCTATATATGTGAAAATTGTACATTGAAAATGGAAAATGGAAGAAGAATTGGCGCATTTGCAGTGAGTTGATGGCAAGGAATATTGAAAGAAACATGAACTACCAAGAGAACAAACAAATTCGTCTTAGGAGAAATGTATCCAGAAATAAGGGTTTCCAGACTTCATCTTCTGTTTAGTGGATTTGCTTTCAGGGAGACCAGTCCCTGGAGAATGACATTGTGCTTTGTAAAGAGTGGACAGTAAAAAAGAGGAAGACCTTCAACAAGACAGACTGACACAGTGGCTTCAATAATGGGCTCAAACATAGCAATTATTAGGATGGCGTAGGACTGCACATTCATTCTGCTGTACAGCCCAAGGCATCTAACAACAAAAAACTTACAAAACTTGCAAGGAAATATCAGTTTTCCTCATGCTTCCTGCGGGTCTCTTTTCAAGAATTAAAAATTTTTATGTAAAGTGGGATCCATGATAATAATCCAAGGTCCTTCGGACTGCTGCCCAACAAATACACTTGAGCCAAAGAGACTTTGGGAACAATTACTTAATGGGCATGTAACAAACCCTATTTCATTTTTAAAATGAAATTTTAACTTCTATGTAGAATAACATGCACAATCCCTGATTCTAGAAGGCAAGCATATATACATATGATAAATCATGATAAATGGTGACTATAGTTATATATTTATCACTATAAATCTTTGTGTTCTGTTCATTAATGAAGGCTCCGGTGCTATATCACAGAGAAAATATATCTCTATATTCTGTATAATTTCTAAATTACAAAGCTAGCGTTTCAGAACCCAATCGGGGCAGTTTTACCTTGTTCTATAGCATTGCAATGACTCACAATTCTCTTGATGGCAGGGATTTTTTTCTTTGAAAGCGAGAAGAGAGGATTATAAATGCTCATTTCATCTTTTGATTTAAATTGTGGTGAATGTTTAATTACTTATAGAGCATAATACAGTAGACAGAAATGATTATTGGTATGGACAAAGTATTATTCTGGTGAATGGTGCCACAAGAAACTGGCACAGGACTGTAGTTACGCTCAATTTTGCTTATGAAAGAAATAAAATGGATGTTGATGTTGAAAGATACTCCTTAATTTAAAAGGAAAAGATTATACCAAGAGTCAAATAGTAGTTTATAATAGCTGTAGTAATTTGGGCCGGAGTTCAACCAATATATTTGATCCAAAGAGAGCTTGGGGAGGAGGGATTGCTTAATGGACATACTACAAAGTTTATTGCACTTGCAAATTGGAAGCTAAAGAAGAAAAAGAAGCTTCAGAGAATGAAAAGGAGAAGCCAGGCATTAAGCCCTAAAAGGAAAAAAAAATGAGGCATTACTTCTGCTCAATTCCTGGTTGTATAGATTAACAAAATCAGAATACTTCCACCAAGCAGAGACTCTCAATAAATCAGGGAGACCTTCAGATACTGCCCTAGCAAAATATATTGCAAATGTTCCCCTTTTCTTTCAATAGATGATACTGTACCAATTTAACTGAATAACTGTATAATAGAGGAAAAAATCAGTAATTTACAGGAACTGTTGGACACAGTCTGTGTTCAATATGCTTGTACTGATTATGGAGATATAGAATGTAACTGTAGCTAGCAGCAGAAATATAAATTGACAGAGAACAACATATAAATAGCGTATTGAACTAAGTGGGTCTCTCAATGGTTGTAGCAAAAATTCCCATCTTCTAGGAATTTTACCACTTTTGGAACTATATTGACATTGGACATTCTTAGAGTATTAGTTTCCTCAGGCTGCCATAAATAACAAAATGTCACCAACTACTAAGTTCTGAAGACAGCAGAACTCTACTGTATCAAAGTTTGGGCATGGTAAGATTTCAAAATGGAGTGATGAAATATTGTTTCTTAGGAACAGTCCAGTTCTCTCTGTCACTCTCTGTCTCTCTGTCTCAAACAGTAGCATCATATCAATCCCCCCCAAGTTTAACCTGGTTGTCTTCTCCTTAATTGTCATTTCCCATTTTCCCAATAAAGACACCAGGCAGTTGGATTAGACTATTCTCCATTCCAGTATGAACTCAGATCAACTTAACTATTCACAGAGGCAAAAGTACTCATTCAAAATGGCTCACTTTCACAGAATGGAAGGCTGGGGCTTATAATGCCTATTTTAAACAAATCATTCTAAAATACTTAGCAGATAGAGGAGTGCCACATTAGCTACATTAACTGTGTCCATTATGGCATCAAGGTTCAAGTGTAAATCTCCGTAAGTTAAACTAGGGCCAATACAATCAGATTGAAATTGAATCAATGTAGAAAATATAATGAGCATGCTGCACAATTTAAGAGATAGGTGCAGGAATTTGTACCACAATCCTATAAATAAGGCTGATTGCCTTGCAAACTTTATAAAATAATTTAAAAGATAGTCACTTCCAAAGCATTTATATCTCCTGATGTTTTGACAAATTAACATTAGCACTTGTTATGCAGCTATTATTTTGCAGAGAAAAAAATAAAGTTACTTTTGGCAGAAAAATTCTTTCTTTTTTTGTTTTTGTTTTGGGGGCATCACTGCCCTCTGGTGGTGGGAGTAGGAGGCCCAGCCTTTGTGCTGGATTTGAACCTCCAATCCAGTGAGCCGCAGTCCCGCCGCGCACAACCACTAAGCCACCGGGGCTCAGCCTGAAATTCTTTCTTTTTAAAAGCACTAATAATACTAGATAATATGATGATTTTTAAAAACCTCGTAAGAATAGCAACACTGATGCACTGCCCCGTATTTTATTTTTAAGTTATATCAACTGTTTGGTTCTTGAAGGTAAAAAACCTCTTTAAATATTCCAAAGTGGACCTTGAACTCATGTTGGACCACATCATAGATAATAGCACGATAATGTATATTGCAATCAAAATAGAATGTGGTTGGCAAGTAAGAAAGCAAAGAATCTTACCAGCTTACTAACTATATTAAATAGTATGGGAATGCCGTCTATAAAATTTCAAGATCCTGAAAATGTTGGTAAAATACTTAAGCTTTAAGAGTGCAGTTTGTCTTCCAAATTGAACAGCAAAATGATAGATATTGTACATCTTCCTACCTAAAACCAGTAAGCTTCATTCATTCCTCTATCAGAGTGAAGAACCCTAAGATGGTAGAAGTAACATATTATGCACATGAAAATGACAGCTACCCATACTTGCATTGTCAAAAAATATATGTTTTCCATTATTTCAGTGGTTCCAGAAAAGCAAAAGATGAATCTCCAGTATTTTCAAATGATTCAAGAAGACAAAGTAGGCAGTAGATATGTTAGTGCTTATGGTAAGCAGAACACCAGCCCCGGAAGATGTACAGAAAAAGTCCTGCCCTTTTTGAAAATCACTATTGTCCTCACAAGAAAACAATTCTATCACCTAGAAAAAAACGGAAGATCAGAGAATAGAACATCACATGATTACTTCCTTGTTTCTACTGAATTTTTTGGTTTTTCTTTTTAGATGACTCTCTTTTACAAAGCATGAATTGTAAGAGATAATGCCAGAAAATGAGACCATCAGGCCAGAGGGCACATGATAGATGACTGAGGAAGGGCTGCTTTCTCAAATTAGGGTCAACAATAGTACTACAGCCAGTGTGAAATCTGAGATTCATGTGCTGACAAGACAGGACGCAGAATGAAAAGAAATAGCTACAAGTATCTATTAATATAACTGAAACTTGGGTTGTAGGAATTATGAATATAGAAAAATTAGAAGTTCACAAAATGAAATGGAATGCACAGAGACCAATTTTCTATCCATTATTGACCTGAATAGATTAATATTAGCTATCTTACATCAAGAAATAATATGACTTATTATTCTAGGAATGACACTATCATGAAGAATTACTTTTGATTCATTTAATTTAAAAAATATATTTCAAGAACTTGAAATACAAAACTGTCACAGGATTATATCAATCCAGTTATAAGGAAGTCAAATCAATACTACTATTATTAAAATTTATGTAGCAATCACAAAATAATAAAGAAACTGAGGAGTTAAGTTAATGCCTTTATTGTGAAATTAGCCAAGCATGCAACGAAGATGCATTGATTAGTATTATTAGCTATTGAATTGCAATATTTGGAAACAAAGTGGAAGGATCAGAGGTTGGAAAATATGGTCTTGGTGATGGAAATTGAGCAGAAGTCCACATGACACAATTTTGCAAGACCAACTACTTTGTCCTTAGAAATACATTTTTCAACAACATAGGGTGGCTATAAACATGGACATCTCCAGATGTAATGCACAGAAATAAAATTGACTGCAACTGTAAGAAAAGACAATGGAGACTTTCAATATCTGCAGCTAAAACAAAGTGAAGGACTGATTGTGGAACAGACCATAAAGTTAAGTTTGAAGCAAAAGAAATTTACAATCGATATAGGAAAGCCAAAATTTGACATTGAATCTATCCCACTTGTATTTCCAGAACACTTAAACAACAGAATCGCTACATTGAACACTCAAGAAAGAAGACCTGAAGAGCTGTGGAAAGACAACAAGAACACCATTGATGGACAAAAACATAAGATCATTAAATGGACAAGAAAAAAAGAGCAAGAGAGGTAGGAGGGAATGAATGAACAAATGAAGGAAAGGAGGAAGGAATGAAGGGATGAACAGAGAAGGACTGAATGGAAGGGAACATAAAATTGGAGATAAGAGCAGTCTGAAGAAGCATATTATGCCTGTTTAAGTAGAGTGACATCAAAAAAGAGGGAAGTCCTCATTGAGATGGATGTGAATAGTGGGTCTAAATGTGGGCTCAGATGTTAGAACTATTGTGACTTTGGGGCAGGACCAGGCAGTCTTCCTCTCTTCTACATAGGTAGTTACAAGTCACAGCAGATTCAGTGACTTCTAACAATGACTCTTATTACTAAAACTTCCATTATTACTACTATGTCAGCAGCCAAAATGTCCTTATTCAGGAGCTGATACCTTCTGATAACATGTCCATATTATGTGAGA
Organism: Nesogale talazaci; assembly: GCA_004026705.1. NCBI lineage: Eukaryota > Metazoa > Chordata > Mammalia > Afrosoricida > Tenrecidae > Nesogale > Nesogale talazaci. Next base: position 79,055 of record PVJH01005940.1, on the reverse strand, counting down.
ATACGTCTTGCCATCTTCACATCTTGCCAAGTACACATTTTATGTGTACTTCCTCAAAGACTAATCTGTTCTTCTACCAGTCACCTATTTTTCTCTATTCACCACCAAACCTTAGATTCATGGCCATTGAGTTGATTCCAACTCATATGAACTAACTAGTTGATATATCGGGGATGATGATTAAATAGTGTATATAATTTAAAGCTATTCTAATTTATTTTTCTCATGTTTCCAGTCTGGCAGAAATAAAGCTGAAACCCTACACAACCACTGTATGGATTCCTATTCATGGGAATCCTATCCCAGCCATTTTTGTGAAATGAATTCCAACACAGTTTCTCTATATAGGGTTATAGATACTGTAAATTTTTTGTTGGACCAGGTATCTTCATCTACCCCATAGGGTTTAAAATGTTTTATTCTTTACAGAATCAGAATGCTGCATCTTTCTCACTTAGAGAATTTGTGTGTCCAGCTGTGAAATTTTTCATTAACTGCTGAGGGTTTTAAACAATGCATGACTGTACCCAACAGGAATACAAATCCTTCACTGTCATTGAATTTATTCTGACTTACAGATTCTTTATAGGACAGAGTAGAACTGCTCCTGTGGGCTTGAGGGATGAAATCTTTTTTTTTTTTTTGGCATCACTGTTCTCCAGTGGTGGGAGTAGGACGTCCAGTCCCACTGCTGGAATTGAACCTCCGTCCCAGTGGGCCACAGTCCCGTGCACAACCACTACGCCACCGGGGCTCAGCCCGAGGGATGAAATATTTATAGCAATAAAAAAGTTTTATCTTTACCTTGGATTCAAACCTCTGATCTTGTGCTTAGCAGCCCAATGAGTAACCCTATGCCCTTAGGTCTCTTAAATAGGACTGAAGATAATTTCCCCAGTAATACTTGGCAGTAGTCTAATGAAAGACTGATTACATACAAATATTTTCATTATGTGGAGGACATCTCCCTGTCCTCATTAAAATTTTCATTTATTTCACATTCAGATTTTTCTTTCATATTTATGTGTTTTTGTCAGAAACATCATCTTAGATTTAAAATAATCCCCAATTAACTTTTATAATATCCCATGGCATATTGTTCTGAACAAGAATTTCATGTTATAATAAAAGAACTGAGGTGATTTCATAATGCATATAAGACAGTGACTATTGTTTCATAATAACCTATGAATCTGATAAAATTATCTTGGTTGAATATTGAAATAATCTATTGAAATTCAATTATGAATAATGTTGGCAAACTCCATCTTGCAATCTTTGTATTCTATTCCAAAGTTTGTGGAGTGTATATACTCAGGATAATTTACTCTTATTCCTTCCGTAGCCACCTTTGACTGGTAATCAATACTGTGTACATGAAGGCCCTCTCTATTATAACCAATGACATTTTCAAAATTATTTTTTTTATTCAATGTAGTTTTGTATTTTCCTCACATAGAACTCATTATACATTGAGGAAATGGAGGTATAATAGAGTTGCAATTAAACTTGAAGCTAAAAATACTTTGTATTTTATTCTTCTATTGAAGTAATGCTCAGAATTATACTGACTGTAGAGTCACTGACATTCATATCAAAGGAAGCAAGTCACTATTACAATTAGAGATGGGGACTAATAAAAATCTTACCATGTACATAGACAAAATTGACAATTACCTAGAACTCATGGGAATGAAAGCTTGAGTAACTCAATCAAGTTTCTCAAACAAATCAGATTCTCAGTTCAGGTATTGTTTAAGAGCTATAGTAAAAATAAATAAATAAATAAATAAAAGATCTATAGTAAAGTGAAACCAGTAGTGAAGAAAGAAATCCCATGGTCTTGTGTTCATTAAAAGTAAAAAGAGTAATTGCCTATAACTTTTTTCTAACGCTATAATCTCTGTACTTATTTTTCCTTGACTCTGCTAAATTTTCTGTTATACTGATAGTTTAACATCTTTATAATTGATATCTTTGATTATAATCAGTTGAAATAAAATTGTGACTAAAACTTTTATATGTATATGTTATTCAAAGATACAATGGTTTATGTTAGTGAGCTTCCTCTTTAAGAAGACAGATCTATCTGAGGAGGAGCATATTTTCCGACACGTTTGTTTTTGTCTTTAACTGTAGGTAATTAGATGTGTATGTTTATCTTATAAAATGGAATAAATCTAGTAGATAAGGAATTAGCATCGATTGCATATCCTTAGTTAAACCAGTATGCTCAGACAAAACCAAGACCACTACCTATGAGGATTTGAACTCACCTCAACTCCCTCCTCCCCTATGACCTGGTGCCATATTTACAGTACTTACAATGCTGAACCAATGGGACCACCAGAGCAAGAATGCTGAACACTATATTCCTACACTCCTTAGCAACTATAATTTGAAATGTAAATTGTTATCTGACATTAGCATGAGCATCAATAATTGCTGGTTAAAAGAGATCTCTCTGCTTTTGCTCTTGGATAAAAATTGATCATTGATATTAAGAACCTCAGGAGAAAGTATTAATGGTTTTATTGGACAGTTTTTGTTCAATTACTACATTAATTAGTGTTTACAGGTAGTGGTGGTAGATGTATATTTTGATCTCTGGGCCACATCTGTAACAATGTATACTTGTATTTAATTATATTGTTAGGACCTTCTTGACTCCAAATTCTCCAGTCTGAGAAGAATGCTGCTTATTGTAAACACTATATTTCTTTGCCAACTCGGCATAAAATACCTTCACCATGTTACTTTTCTTCAAAACACTAAGTTGGACATTAATTTTTTCCTGCAAGAAAAGTTAGGTACCCAATATGAAAATGTAGGGGGAAGATGGCATAAATATTTATGCCATGATATACCATAAGTGGTATAAATATTTATTTAAAGGTGAATATAAATCAGAAATAAAAGATTTGATTATTTCATTGATTAAATATTTGATTAGCAACAGAAGCTCACCGTTAACATTATTAACATTTCTCTGAGAAGGTGAGATAGATACTTGGGATGGTTTCCATTTTTATTTTTAATAAAACAAGGAAACTAGTAACTATGATTTGCTTGGGTAAAGTTTGTAACAGTGTTCATAGAGCTTCATGAATTTATGTAATTTCTTGTATTTCCTGTATTAATTATTTAGATTTTTTTCTTGGATATTGATTAAATTCAGATATAGATTGATGGAAAGAAAATAAATATATTATGACCCTTTTACTTGAACATTTTATTGTATCATACTCTGCAAAAGATTTAAATAGATTAATTTCAACAAAAAGTTGTTGATTTGATCTAAAATGTGAATTCTAAAAAAGGGTAAGAAGATAAATCTAGGCCCAAAATCAAAATGAGCACTTTGATGATCACTTACAGTGGCAAGTCTCCATTTACATAGAAGTGAACATACATCTGACCAATTGATTAAAAGATTAGATTAAATATGCTTCTAAGTATTTTATTTGCTTTATAGTCTGAGTATATGTGGATTACAACTCTCTAAAGAAAGCAAAACCTGCACAATTGGGCCAATAAGGAAACTCAATATAAATGGAGAAAAGACTGATATCGTCAAGGATTTCATCTCGCTAGGATTCAAAATCAATGTCCATGAAGAGATCAAATGATGCATTGCATTGGGTAAATGTGCTGCACAAGATATTTTTCAAGAAGTACAAAGAAAGTATGCTATTTTGAAAATTAAGATGTGCCTACCCCAAGCCTTGGTATCTCAGTCACCTTATATGAATGTGAAAAACCGGCACTGAATAAAGAAGACCAAAGGAGAGCCCATGCATTTACATTATGATGTCAAAAAAGAGTATTTCCAGTACTTTTGTGGAACTAGATCGGGTTGCTAGGAGTGGGCACCAACTAGCCCAGCTAACAGCAACAATGTGAACTTTCAAAATAGCAAACAAATCTGTCTTAGAAGAAGTAAAGCCAGAATGTTCCTTGGTAACAAGGATAGTGCTGATTCATCTCGTGTTTTGGGCATGTTACCAAGAGAGACCAGTCCCTGGAAAAGATCATACTTAAGAAGTAGAGGTGAAGCAAAAAAGAAGATGTCAAAAAGATGGTTTGATACAGTGATCTTAAGAATAGGCCTTATGATAATGCATCTCAGCTATGTGTTCCCCTTAATCTAAAGAGCTCTGTAACTAACTACCAAGGTGCTGGTTTTATGTTGAGTCACCCATCCTGTCTTCGCTATTCTTATTAAGAATTCTATTGTAAAAAATAAAAAGAATTCTATTTTGGACCAAAACAGAATCCTTGGTGGGGTGGGGGGGGAATTGGTCTATCTAAATCCATGATGAGCATGATGAGAGAAGGGGAAGAATTTCCCCTGTTATACATGAGGTTGCTATCAGCCAGACGTAACTTGACAGCCCTAACAAGAATGAGAGTTGGTTTCAGAGTCATATCATCCTCAGGTACTCAAGAATCCAATAGATCAGTGTTTCCCAAAAAGGGCGAGACTAGCTCTGATGTCTACTAGTACAATCCTCGGGTGGAGGAGAGACTGCCAAAGAAGATATCGACACTTCATTCTGCACTGTGATTTATAGTACAAAAGCTTTTGATGACCAGGAGGGAAATCAACAACTCAATTCCCTGGCACTGTGTCAATTCCATCCCATAGTAATGATGTAGGACAAGGGAGAACTACCCTGGGAATTTCTGAGACTGTAACTCATTAAAGGAGGGGAGAGGTGTAAGATAAATAAATTTGAGACCCTATCCACTAGATGACTCAGTTTTATATACATTGACAATGGTGTTAGGAGAGCAGTTACTGGAGAAGCACATCATGTTTGGTAAAAGGGAAAGGCAGTGAAAGAGTGGAAGGCCCTCAAGGAGATGGATTGACACATGGGCTATAATGATTTCTAGTAACATGGGGACAATTGTGAGAATGGTGTAGCATCGGCCAGTATGACGTTCTACTGTGGATCATGTGTGTTGTATGCAGGGTCACTATGGATGGGAATCAACATGATGGAACCTAACAACAACATGCAGTAGCTTGTACCAGGGAGTGATGTCGGCAAGAAGATGAACTCATATCAGTGATATGAATATTATCAATATAATCCTTGCACTATTTATTTTTTTGACTTTGGACTTCACGCATTCCAGCAGCGGTTAGGCAGTGATTTTTAAAATCCCATATGAGAGATGAAGAAATAAGTCAAGAGGTAATAACTAACTTGCCTGAGGCCATAATTAGTAAAAGAATTCAGGTCCTTCGAATATCATCTCTGTGCACTCTCTATAAATCTATTTTCCTTGTCTGAGAGCTCAACATTCCTTATTTTGCTATTTACTCACTTCATGACCCTAGGGAAAATGTGTAATTTCTTTAAGCTTCTAAGTCTTCCCAGGCTAAATCAATTAATGAAGTTAATTGTCCAGTTTTCCCTCAGTAGAACCCATTACCTCCTTGTCATGTCAGCCTCCAAATCATCTCAATGTATCTCTTATGCATTCCACTTCCAACATCTTCTTGTGGCAAGTCTTGCTTACTTATGTTTTATTGCTAACAGGAGTGCAACTTTCTCTTTGTCATTCTACACAGAAACATTTATTATGCATCTATTATGTGCCATGTGTGCTGAGTGATGCTAGAGATCCACTAAGAAGCAAAACCATATGAGTATCTTGATTTCATAGCATGTAAAAGCTCTTGTTTGCCTCCAAAGCCACATCAGCTGCTACGTAGTCTGTGCTGATCCATAACTTTATACATGAGTTTTGAAGCTTGGTAAATAATATTTGAGAGGGATAGCCTTATCTTTTTCCTGAGGAGGGGCTGAGGGATTTGAACCATGACCTTGGTAGTTAACAGTCCAAAACCTAACAGACAAAACCATCAGGATTCTTATCAAGGTGTTTAGAGAATAGGTTAGGTGTTTCAAAACCCTTGTATTATTGTCTTTACTCAACACTAACTCACAGCAAATCTATAATATTCAAGCTAGTATAAAGGTTTTGCAATAGGAAGGGATTTTTTAAAGTTTTACATTTTTAAAGTTTTTTATGACTCACATAGTTTGAGATTGTGAAATTAGAAGTAATGAACCTATTTTTAGATATTAAGGAATAATAATATTTTAAATATTAAGGAATAATAAAATACAATAAAAACAAATCATAAAAGTTGATTGAGTTTATATTTCCATAATCAATTAAATATTTCTAATGAATAAATATTTCCTTTTAAAATTATATACTTCCATTTGGTATTTTATAAACTATTACTCAATATATAGCTCATAGATTTCTGTCACTTCAAATTTAACTTTTAAAAAGAAAAATTATTGCATAAAATATAAAAAATATTTTAAATGATTACATTTTTCAGTTTTTCAGTTTTTCATTTAAATTACTTTAGTGGTTACTATATTCAATGAATTGTGATAATGATCATTGCATACAGATATCCTTAATGATTGGTCAGTTACTCTTTTTCCAGTATAAATTTGATTCAATCTCTCCTTATGGAAAAAATACATCTTAAAATGGTTTCTCGTAATAAGATACAGTATATATTTTTATTTGAAATAAAAGTTTGCCCTAGATAGGTAAAATTTCTATGGTTTAAAAAGTAATCAGAAGTTTCTAAAGCATATTAATTCATTACTATTTATAAATCTGAAAGTGGTCATAAAGGAAATGAATACACAAAAAATCTACACATTTAACAAAGGCCCAACTGTCTAATGTAAACTGTCATTTTATTACATATACTATAATTAATAGTTAACATTTTATAATATGTATGAGATAAACAAGTTTAACTTTTGTTCAATGCATATGTTTGAATATAAAAATACACACATATTGAAACATTTTATAAGTATTTGTTGATATCCCCTTGAATATTAAAATAATTCCATTCAGCAGCACATGAGTAAAATCAGATCATCCTTTCCTATATTCATTTTATAATATAATCCAAAATTATTTATAAAATATTGAATAGTATCATATCTTAGATAATTTGTGATTTTAACCATTAATTTAATAAATTTAAATTACAATAGTTAAGTAATTATTATCTATGGACTTGCATTTGAAGATCTACTGTATGAGATATTTATATATGTGTTTCATATACATGCAAAAGTTAGACATTGAAAGATGAATAAAGAAGCTGAGCCCTGGTGACTTAGTGGTTGAGTATGGTACTGTGACCCACTGACTTGGTCGTTCAAATCCAGCAGCAGCTCTCCAGTAGCAAGGCTGGACCTCCCACTCCCACTCAATGGCAATGATGCCCCCCCCAAAAAAAAAAAGAAAGATGAATACAAAAGAAGAATGGGTGTAATTGATTTGTTACTGGAGGTGAAGAAAGTACTACAGACTGCCAAAAGGGCAAACACATCTGCCTTGGAAGAAGTACTGCCAGAGTTCCCCGTAGAAGCAAGGATGGCAAGATTTTATCATACATATCCCAGACATTTTGTCAAGGGAGACCAGTCCTTGGAGAAGAATATCATGTTTGAACAGTTGGAACAGTGAAAAAGAAGTCTCTCAATGAGATAGACTGGCACAATGGCCTTGACGATGGACTCTAATATAGGAGCAATTGTCAGGCTGGTGCATGGCAGGTTAATTGTATTTCTGTTGGATCTAGGTTCACTATGGGCTGAAACTGGCTCAATGGTACCTAACCGCAGCAGCCTAGTTTTGGTCTCAGAAGTCAGTTGAAAGCTGCTCACCACTGGTAAGCCGTCTAGTATTTGACGCAAAAGTGGCTTGCCAACAGCTGACTGACATGATACCTACCACAGGATGATAACTGTGCAGATGGTAAAGGAAGCAATTTAGAGACAGCAAAGTGGGTCTAGCGGAAGGGACAGCTGTAGTGAGGTTGAGAATCTCTCAATTATTCATTCCCTGCCGCTGGTTGGAAGGAAGAAACGTTGACGATGTCCACCAGGGAGGCACTGATCCGTGAGGAACCAGCTTCAGAGGGATTTTTAATGGTAGTTCCACCTCTCCAAGCTGTTAGTAACCATTCGTTATAACACTTTCATATAAATAATTTCGTAAGGTTTTGAGAATTTAGGAGACAAAGTGGCATCATTTAACTGTCAGAATCCCGATAAATTAAATTAGTGTAGTGAACCTTATGTTTAGATGGCAGCCACAGTGCCTAACCAAGGTGTGATGACAAATATTTAAGCATAGCTTTCTGAAGGCCACATCGAAATCTTGGCAGCAGTTCTTCAGTTTAGACAGGGTCAACAGAATGATGCGAAAATGAAGCTGCATTTGTGAAGTGTGTATATACTTGAACATGTACTGAAAATGGATAACAGCTTAATTTTTATGCCCTGATAGAAATCCAAACTTTCTCTTCAAAAACAAGAGCAATGTGCATGTCATGTAGTCATATAGCATTCAAATCTCTTTGCTGACTGCCCAATTTAATGTGCTCTGCTCTCCACAGTCATGCCAATAATCTGAACTCCATCAGAAAACACCTAATAGTGCTCCCTCTGCCTCTTCTAAGTCTACCATTTCAGAGCTTCACCCGATATGATTTCCTATTCTGGTTGTAACTTCATCATTTCAGTACACCTGTATTTTAAAAGTTCCCATTCACTCCAGTTTCTCTGTTTTGCTAGTGACTGAACTGAATCAAGCTGGTTTGAACTGCTGGCAAAAATTGTTCCACAGCAAACAAATGGACTATTCCATTTGTACCATAAGTAGGATTTTAAAAAGAAATAAATACAAGCAGTCACCAACTCCCTAGTTTCTTTCTGTCATACTATTCACAAACTAGATAGCATCCATGCTCATCCTCTCTGTATGCTCACTCACCCTTCTTATTTTCCTATTAAGACACTAGTCACTGATTTTGGCCCCGCTTTACTCCCGTGGTGAAAGTGGTTGTGTTGGAAGCTGCTAAGTAAAAGATCCATGGTTCAGATCAACTCAGAAATACTTGGCTTTAATCAGATTGGTGACAAAATATTAATTTTTTACATAGGTGACATTAAGTAACAGAAAGTTTTTCTCTAGTCGTTTTAGAGTACAGAAATCTGAAAATCAAGGGGTTGAGGAGCTTAATTCTTCCTATGGTTCTATGGTGGACATTTGTTCCATGTTTTTCTCATAGCTTCTGATTTCCAGCAAAATTTAGCATTCCTTAGATTGTAGATGCATCACTTTAATCTCTGCCATCTTCAACTAATCTTATCTGTGTAGATGAACTAACCATTTTCTTTTTTGAATATTTAATTATAATTAAAATGCAATTATAATGCTAAACATTTTAAAATTAAGATTAGAATAACATTAAATTTTGTAATAGTTAAATATTATATTTAACCCGCAATTATAACATTTTAAGTATTGATTAAAGATACATTAAATATTTTAAAAGTTCCTATGCAGGAAATATTTCCTATTCTTTACCCAAGTTGCTTCTGCTATGAAAATACTATTTTTCCTCTTAAAGGTTAATTCTCTTTTACTGAAGTAGGACTCCAGCTTCTTGGTCATTGAAAATATGGTTTGTAAACTAGCAGCATTATTGGGAGATTAGAAATACAGAATTTTGAGTCTCACCCTAGATCTACTGAACCATAATTTTCATTTTAACAAGACTTTTAGTAATTCATATACATATTCAAGTTAAGAATTGCTGTATTATAAAGGCACCAGCCATTGATTTAGGGTCCAGCCTAGATTCATTATGTTCTCATTGTAATATATATTTATATGTGCATGACATATAGCACATAACATATAACTTGTAACAGAGAGGACATAGCACATAACATGGAACACACACACACACACACACCTTACTTACTCAAAGGAGTCTTATTCTGTGAGGATACTTGTGGACATGGATTGTGGGATACATTATTCAATCATTTGCAGCAATGAAATATTGACATTACTTGTTCAGTTTTTAGCATGCGCAAAGTTGGAACCAGGTCTTGCTGTGTGAAGAAGGCTAATGCTTCTCTGTTCTTTCCAAAATAGACTTAACTATTTTTGCGGGTAGCGATAGACCATGTTAAGAATTCCACCGAATTCTAGGGACCTCAGGTGTGGGAAGAAATTAATGTTTGAAGACCCCCGAAATGCTATGTTCCCACTGTGAATAATGTGGGAACCAAGTAACAAATGTAGACACTGCCAACATGTAAATCTCAATAAGTTAATATCTGAGACCCAATCCTTGGTCCTCATAGAGTAGACCTATGTGGTATTTGGTACAAAGCCCACATCGTAGTTAATGACCTCTGGATTGTTATTGTTCTTGGTGATCTGTTATTGTTTTTACTGGTGATCTCCCAATACTAATTTGGAAAAAAAATGTTTTGTTGTGATTCATGAAGTTTTCCTTGGCCGAGATGAGCTGTAGCTTACCAGTTCTCACTTCTGGTCTTCTTCCAAAAGCTCTGCCGACATCTGTGCTCCAAGTGGAGCTAGCAGAACGGCTTCCAGGATCAAAGCAACCTGCATGCCGCCACAGTGTAACCAGCTCAGAGATATTTGATGGTAAGTCACTTTAAAAGGGGTCATTATCATGTAAAATGGACCTTGGTGGCCCTTTATGGTAAGCAGTGGACTTCTATCTGCAATGTCCATGATTCAAACTTATCAGCCACATCTCGAAAGAAAGACGAGGCTTCTGTAAATCTTGGGAACCATGTGGGCTTGCTATGAATCAGAACTGACTAGAGGCAGCAGTGAGGCAGAGTTGGTCATAGGGAAAAAGCCCAGGTGGAAAGTTCTTTGTGGGAACAAAAAGTGTCACTTCTCTCCTGAGAGTGGCTGATAGTTTCAAACTGCTGACCCTTTGGTTTGAAATCGAAGGCATACAATTGTGTTACGTGGGGTCCTCCCCTGCACCGAATAAACTATAAATATTTATTGAGTTAGTAAATTAGCTTTGGCATGAATAATTCCTTTCTTCTGAAACATTGGGCACGCTCCCTTTGAATCATGATATCCCTAACATCTATACATCATGCCTTCAAAATTGGAGGTCGCCCTCATGAAGCTGCAGTATATATATTTTTTTCATTTTATGGTGTATGAAAACCAGGATTGATTATCCTATTGAATTGGCAAGCGGCTAAGGGTTTTGGAGCAAGGACGGAAGAGAGGTGGGGGTGGGGGCAACCTCAAGAGGTCCAAATAGAAAAAAAAAATTTTGAAAACTGTGATAGCAAATGTTCAATTCTGTTGGATGTGATTGAACTGTGGAATAATTTAATATATGTATTATCCTAACCAATAGTAAAATAATAGGTACAAGGAAGAAGAGCAGGTCTAAAATTGATTGTGGTAGATGAAACCAAAAGTCTTTTGTGGATATGTTTAAACTCTTGAATTATATGTTAGTAAAACTGTAAATGAAAAAAAAAAGATGGTAAGCATAGCCAAAACACCTAAGAAGTGACTCTCTAATGGTGTGATTTCAAATAATCGGTTTGTCCTCTTGAAACCATATGCACGCTAACATGAGGAAAGCCACGACACATTCACAATGAACTGAGTACTTTCCTTTCCTCTCCACAGACCTGATTTTGGATACTCAGATCCAACCTAGTATTTCATCAGTCACAGACTATTTTAGTAATTTCTCTAGGCACATATGGAGCTTCAGACTTTAGCAGTGGTATAAATGAAAGGGGAATAAGGATTTTTCTCCTTATAAAATAAGACATAACCCTAGAGATAAAGTGATTTCCAATTTTACTGTTTTCTAAAAAAAAAAAAAAATCGTGTTGCCTCTCTAAGTGCCTTCAAAGAGAGCCACAGCTGTAACTGCCTGAGAGTAAAGCCAGCTCAGTGGTGGTCTCAGCCAGTCTGTAAGTTCCCCCTCCCGTCTGACCTAGTTTATCACACCTTCTGAGGAGGCATGCCATTAGGGCATCCAGGTGCACTGATTGAGCAGGTTTTGCAGAGGCATTTTGTCACAAGTTAATTTGTGATTAATATAGAATATTGAGCTATTTCATCAAATTTACTTCATAAAGTTTTCATAAATGGTCTGTTAGGGTCCCTTTTTTATACATTTATCTGGGCCAAGCTTCATTATGAATGCAAAATTTTGTAAAATCAACTTAAGAGTTTTATTTACAGATCTATATTAAGAACTGTCAGCATGTGTAAATTGACTGATTGGAAGTAGTAGTATTCATTTTAAATAAGAAGAATATAAAGCAACTCTCTCTAATAAGATGTGTGAGAGGTGTCAGTTCATCAGCAAAGGTGTTGCAGAGGTATTGAGGATGGCTGGTCTTATCAGAAATGCCTCCTTCATGGACTGTGGATCATACATTAAAAGGTGTCCTGGTGGTATTGTCGGTTATACATTGAACCCAGTCATTGCTGCAAACTCACCATTTGACCAAGTGTAGAAATTAACTCCATGGCATAGTTTATTTACTTATTTTGCTATATTAGACATTATATATAGATAACTGACTTGTAATGATTTTTAAAGGTGGTTAAATTGGATTACATGCACCATATATACAGTTGTGTATATGCACAATCTACAACTCAAAGAATAATTTAAAAACTCCAAAAGGGGAGTACACATAAACCTAGACACTCTTTTCCTCATGCACTTGATTTGGGAGAGAATTTGGAATAAACCAAGGAGATGGAACAGTTTCCTTTCATCATTCCTGCCTTCTCTGAAGTTTCCAGGTATAACTGGTCTTTCTTAAAATGATATTTAAGACTGGTGTTTTCTTGTAAAGGAAAAACTAGGGAATTAAAAAATGAGGAAGAATTCTCTGTGGCACCACGGGAGAGAAAACCTTCACTGATTTTGCTCAGTGTCCCTCAGCAACATCTTCTTTTATTGGTTGCAAATACAAATGTGGATGCAGGTAATGCAAATCATTAATATACATTAACTCATTATTATTTAGATGTAGTGAAGGACTGAAAGCTAACATTTATGAAACGTTTTGAATCAGGCTATATATTTTCTGCCTTGTGTACAAGTATTATAGGAAATTCTCCAAATCCCTGTGTTTAAAGTAGTGAGATGTTTTCTTATGTTGCAAATGAGATAATTGAAATTCTAAGATCTTTAATGATCTGGCCAACATCTCCGTTTGCTTTTTTTGCATGTGTCCTTTACTTATTTTCACAACTTATGACTACACACTTCTTTCACCTCTCCCCAAAACTTAGCAATGAAAGCACAGGAAATAATCTATTTTGCATTTGTACAATAACTAAAAATAACATTCACAAATATTAGTTCTCAGGAATAATTTCTAGCATCCATCTTACAGATGGGGAAAATGAAACAGGAGAACTTTGCTAGGTATTTAAATCCATTTGGTGTCAGCTGACTCGTCCTTTTGTCTGCATTTCAAGCCCAGACATTTCTCCTCTTACTCCATGAAACAAAAGATATATTATTCAAATCTGTTCTTTCTAATTATGAAACACTCAGCTTTGCCTTGGCATCAAATATTATCATATGCATGTTAAATTCTTTCCAGATTGGAATATGAATGCTTTGGGTAGAAAAAGAATGTGGAAGAGGGCATATTTATTTCTACACCAACAAGTTGTAAAATATGTACTCATTTATGGACACTTCATATTTTATTTGCATCTAGAATATGATCTTGTTTTACTCACATTTTTAACGTTTCTGAAACAAGCATTTGCAAATGTTAGATATTGCCAGACAATTCAAATTAGTTATAGTGACAATGACTTTAAAAAGAAACTTGTAGTTTAAATCATATAATTTTAAAAAACAGACCTCTTAAAAGATTTTTGGCCTGTTTTAATTATGTTAATCTCACATTTCAGAAGGGAAATCCTTTCTATGACCATGTTAAGTCTTCAGAAAGAAATGAAATATAATTATATTTATATATTACATTAAAATTAATGATATCATCACTTATTTTGTAAGTGCTTTCAAGAAGTTAACACATTGCTGTACTTTATTTTGAACACATTTTTAAATACTTGCCTGAGAATATTTACTTACAATTAAAATGGGAGACTTATTTCTGCATAAAATGCTAATATCTAGCAAATCAAAAAACATAGATTTATTAACATAAGCAGATTTTGTTATCCTTATCTATTTCAGGTTTCCAATGTTGTAGAATTTTTATATTAATATACACTAGACATATATAAATATATGAAGAACCTATTTCCTCAACTCCAAATTAAGGATAAAGCAAAATGTACCCTGAAAATTCTGTGAGATTAATACTTCTACGATGAGTCCTACTGTATGCTGACTTTGAATTCCAACTACACAACAGGAACTGTGCTCCAGACTGTAATTCAGTTTCTCTAGTTCTTCATCATTATTTCAAAATTGGTAACAATATTTGTGCTTATATATGAGCACCAGAGACTAAGATTTATCAACTGTCTTAGCGAAGATCACACAAAGCTCCCTTTTCATTAGAGATTGATTTAGTCTTTTTTTCACTTCTAAATGTGATCCTCTTTTCTTCTAAAGCAAAGTTCTAAAAAGGATTCTGAAATTATAGCAATAGAACTTTATTCCCTCCATTGAAGCATTCTGTCACTAAGGTGGAAACCAAGTTGATGGCACCTAACAACAATGACAATAGACTGGTTGCACTCGTACATCTTAAACCCATAGCTAATGGAATTGTCCTTGTGTTTGGAAGGACAGGCAGAGTGCACTTTAGAAGAAATAATGGTGAGACTTCTCATGTACTTTGGAATGAATCAGTTATCAGAATAAATCAGTCTCTTAAAAAGGGCATCTTGTCAAAGTGGAAATTTAGCAAAAAAATAGTAGGCCTTCAATTTAATGGGTTGAGACAGTGGCTACAACAATGGACACAAACATGAAAATATTGAGGATGGTACAGGACTATCCAATGTTTCCTTCTACCACATATAAGACTGTTATGTAGTCTTCATTTTTGTCTGTATCTTACCTCTCTGGGTTCTAATATCCATCGCAAAGACTACACAGAACTGACGGGTGTAATTCACAGTGTTTTAAGGAAGTGAACAAGTTGTAATGCCAGTGAGAAATTCTCAGGGTTCAGTTGTTTATGAGGATATATGTTTATGAGGAAATGCTCAAGATTCAGTTGTTTATGAGGATATATGACAAAGATGGATTGACTCAGTGGCTGAATCACAATGGTGAAGATGTCTCAGAACTGAGCAGTGATTGCTTCTGTTGTACCTAGGATGAGTCAGAAAATTCTTGGTAGTACCCAGAACAACAACATGGCTGGGATAAAAAGAGAATGTATTACTATGGCAAGTGTAAAAACGGACAAAGAACACTTGATGTTCTTGATACTTGATACTGAACACTTGATACTGAAGGTATCTCTTTCTCTTGATCTCACATGTCTGAAGCCTCATATTAAAACAAATTGTGATATGACAAATAATGGCATCCAGGAGAAACCTTAACCATCATAACCTAACAATATGCTAGTTTTCATAGCATAAAGAAATATATGTAGTTATAATTTTTAGGTGGCCAAGTCATTGCTGTCCTACATAGAACAAAGCCTAACAACACTACGTCCTAAACCAACCTCAGGATTTTTCTTATGTTTGAACCCTTTTGTGCAATGACCCTGCCCCTTGATCTTATCAAGGGCATGCCACTTGTTCACTTTCCCAAACAAGATGTTCTTCTCCAGGAACTAATCTATCCTGATGACATGTCCAAAGTGTATGAGACAGACTCCCCATCCTTGCTTCTAAGAAGTATTCTGGTTGTACTTCTTCCAAGACAGATCAGTTTGTCCTTGAGGGAACCCATAGCACTTTAATATTTTTCACCAACATCATAGCTCAAATCCATCCATTCTCTTAAGTTTATCTAATCCTACTGTCCTACTTTCTCATGCATTTGAAATGATGGGAAGTATCATGGATTGGGTCAGGCATAACAGTCTTCAAAGTCGCAACCATGCTTTTCAACACTTCTGAAAGGTCTTGTGCAGCGGTTATCCATCACAATGGTCCTTTGATCTCTTATGAGCCATTTCATGCTCATTGACGATGGATTCAAAAAAGAAGAAATTCTTGATAACTTCGTGACTTTCATCCTTTATCTTGTCATTGCCCAATGGTCCAGTTTTGAGGATTTTTGTTTTCTTTATATTAGGTTCTAACCCACATTGAAGGCTGCAATCCTTGATGCTCATCAGCAGTGCGGCAAGTTATCCTCACTTTCAGAAAGCAAGCTTGTGCCTTCTGTATATCACAGCTTGTTAATAAGCCTTCCTCCACCCTGACTGCCATGTTCTTCTTATACAATGAAACATCTCTGATTATGTACTCGGCATAGACATTGAGTAAGTGTGGTGAAAGGATCCGACTCTGATGCACCCTTTTCCAGATTTTAAGCCATTCAGTATCCCTTGGTTTTGTTTGCGCAATTGCTTCTTGATCCATGCACAGGTTCCTCATAGATACAGTGAAGTGCTCTGGAATTTACATTCTTCTCAGGACTATTCATTGTACTTTATAATCCAAAGAAGAATATCTTCGCATAGTCAAGGAAGCATGAATAAAGGTCTTTCTTGTTTTTTCTGCTGTTCTTTTCTGCCAAAATACATTTACTATTAGCAAAAGTGTCCCTTTTCCCATGTTCTCCTCTAAATCTTCCTGAACCTCTGGCAATTTCTTGTCAATGGAAGTACTGGATTATCTTGAGCAAAATTTTGCTTGCATGTGTTCTCAGTGATATTGTTCTTTAATGTAAGCATTATGTTGGGTTACTTTTCTTTGAAAATGAATTCAAATGTGGATCTCTTCCAATTAGTTGGCCACACAGCCCTTTTCTAAATTGCCTGCCATAGACAAATTATTCCAGTACTCTCAGTGATTAATCAGCTTGCTGAAACATACCGATTGGTATTCCATCAATTCCTAGAATTTTGACTTGGTCAAATACTTTTAGTGTAATGGGCTTTTTACTTCAGCTTTATTAGTTCTTGCCTATATATT
Organism: Nesogale talazaci; assembly: GCA_004026705.1. NCBI lineage: Eukaryota > Metazoa > Chordata > Mammalia > Afrosoricida > Tenrecidae > Nesogale > Nesogale talazaci. Next base: position 62,054 of record PVJH01005940.1, on the reverse strand, counting down.
TATTCTTAAAATAGTAGAATGCTGATTATCTGAGTACAGTGACAGTATGTATCCTTTCTATCTTTATTTTTAACCAGTAGTTTTATTGACAATTCACATATACAGTAAATTAGTTCAATCACATAAAATGAGTTACACAGTTATAATGAGTTTTAAATTTTTTCTTCATTTTTGTACTCATGAATATTAGCTCACCATTACTCCCCAAGTATATTCCCTACTATATCCTCATATATATAAGCCCATACAGAGATTGGCACATAATGTGGAATATTTAAGGGAGCACAGTTGACTCACACGTGTCTTGCAGAACCCTTCTAGGTTGAGGTCATAAGGAGAAATGACTGGAAAAGTGCTCAGGAATATACAGTATGCATTGCTAGCTTTGGAATTTGAGTGTGGAACACTCCCAAGTGAGCTCTGAAACTTGGAAAAAATCTGAAAATAGGTTTTCCCAATACCCTGCAGTAAAAAAATATCCTGTTTATTAGATCTTAGTTTCATCCACAGAAACTTCTTCCAGACTTCTGTTTTACTATATACATGAGTATAAGGCAGCCTGAATATCAAACAAGACATCTAATTTTACCACAAAACTACATTAAAATGTGCTGAAAATTTCGGCTTATGCATGAGTATATATAGTAAGTCACAGAGTTTAGGATAATTTGTCATAGCAGCAATAGAATGCTATACAATAATTCTTCCGCTTTTTTGACATCACACTATCTACTCCTGTTTGCACATTGTGACTACTTCAAGCATGAGTTTCCTGCTATCTCACAGACTTTTCTTTATCACATCTTACTGAGCGAAATTCTCTAATGCTCGTTGCTTTACTTTATTCATTTTGTATATGAGTTTTACCTCAGTGCTATAAAAACAGTTGCCTAAACATTTAGATGTCTATGTGCAATCATGAAATCACCCCAACCTTCAGACCATCAATTCCACTTGAAAGTCTTACATGTCCTTTGAATTATGTTTGCCCAAAATTAAACTCATTATCTCTTACAAGTGTTAAGTTTCTGGAATAGTTTGCCCCTGACTCCTGGGTCTGAGCACTGAAAAAATACATGAGGTGAAACACTTTTGTAATACAAGTAATTTTCATTGGGGAAAGGAACCTTTCAAATAGCATAGTCTCAGACAGTACATGCTATCTTTGAATGTGTATATGGCTGCACAGGGGACTACACAAGAGATAACCACTGAAGATAGCCATGACTGAGGAGCTGGAAAAACCATGGAGAAGATGTATGGGAGCAAGAGATAAATTGCTCTTGGTCCCTGAGTTTTATCTCCTCTTACTCGCTCTTGAGTGAACGTAGTGGATATTGGCTGTTCTCAGTGTCTTAGTTCAGGCGCATGTGGGATATCATGTTGCTGGTGCCTCATGTGCATGCTCATGTAGATCTCCACCTGCAGGTTGGGGACCTTGTTCTCAGCATGCCTAGCTTTGTATTTTTCCCTATAGGTTAGGTGTCTCAGGAGTGCCAGATTTCTTTCAAACCCCTTCATGTGCCATACCAGCTAAGTTTTGTTCAGCATCCTCATTCAATGGAGGCAAATCCTTTTATCCCTAATCTTGCTACATTTCACAAGGATTATGTATCTACATCTAAATTAATTCTTACTTAAATTCCCTAAATTGTTCAATTGTATTGTAATCTGCCAGATACAGTGCGATAGAAATCATGATGCTACTCTTAATACAGCTCTGTCTTACAAATCATTCATTTTGTGAAAACAAATATAAATTCTCTTTGCCATACTTACCGTTATTGAACTAAATAAGCCACTAATCTTCACTAAATCACTGAAAACGGAATATGATTTTGCTTTTAAGTGAAGAAAGAAATCATTTTTTTATTGAAAGGCCATGAGCTATTTTATCTAGATGTGTGTGTGTGCACAATTGTTTAGCAGGTGGAATGCTATCTTGTCAGACAGTTATGTATTTCAAAAGAAATAAAATGTGTCCAGTGAGTATAAGCCTCACAAGCAATAGTTTATAAGATATGCAGTTGATTATGATTGATAAGTTTGACTTATGAGACACGTGTGTACCTTTGTAGACTCATTCATCATTTTTCTTATTTTTTAAAATGTCTACAGTCTTATTTAGAGTTTTGCCTTCATTCACCCAAACACAGTGCTGAACTATGGAACTATGACTCTAATTGCAGTGTACCATGCTATATTTAAGCAAAGCTATGCAAAATGTCACATTGAGCTCTGAAAAATTAAAATGTTAATAATTTTTATGAATAATTGCCTAATTTGCACATTCTGGGGCTTAATTTGAATGCTGTACTGATTATACAAGCCTTTGAATAATTCATAGATAGACCTTCTCCATTACCCTGACAATCAGAGAGCTCTAAGCCGGTTCCCAAAAGCTGCCTTGTGACAATTTTACGTTCTATGATTGGGAATGTAATCGTATATTAACTGTTCTTTTCTGGAATGAGAAGAAAAGAAGAGGAGTACTTGCAAAAATTAATTGACAAATTTCTTTTTCAGGTGACCTTTAAAGAAACATGCATAAAGATATCTTTGTTATTCTTTTCCTACCAATCTTTTTTACTGGTGATATTATCGATGCACTGAATATAGGTGTACATATCTTTATCCAACAGAGAATCAAGATAAGAAGACAACATAATTGACTATGAAATACAAGCAAAATTTTTATTCTCTAACAGAAGAAATCTAACATTTTAAAGCATTGTCAGGAAGATTTTCAATGTCAGGCCAAGAAGTGTATTTAAAGCTATAAGACGCTTGGCTAATTCTTTCAAAAAACAGATCCTCAAAATTGTCGTTAAAGTTAATTTTCTTTACCAGTGAGTCATCTTTTCAACACCTACAAGCATTCTCATTTGAAGTAACTAAGGTATCCTTTCTCCAATCAATGTTTTCATTCCTGAGAAATATGCAATAATCAAAGTTTCTTCTGCATACTAATGAATATGTTATTGATATTTACCAACACAGTGGTTCCAGTGAAGACATGGAGTCAGACTATGTGATATTCAATCACACTCCGCCTCTCAGTAAAAGTTCTTGGGCATGCTACTGAACTTCATTAGACTTTAGTTTCCTCTGGGTAACAATAGATGTGGTTTTGGTGAAAATAACATCTACCAGGTAATGTTTGAGAAATGAATCAATGACCCATATTAAGAATTAGCATATTGTGTGTCTTATTAAAGCACACACACAAACCCATTGGCATGGGATCTTTTCTAATTCATAAAGACCCTATGCAGAATTTCACAAACTTAATCTTTCTGATCAGACAACCTTATCAGTCTCCTGAGGAGCTGCCAATGGGTTTGACTCTCTGTATCAGCAACCCATCACTTACCTGAACGTGTCTTGGCCACACTATGGAATACAGTTTGAGAGAAATAAAACAGAGTTGGTATTCTTTCCTAATATTTCACAAAATTTTTCTTTGTCTTCTAGCATTTATATCACATTTTAGAACAAACCTATGTTTTTAATTGAGCCTAGTCCAATGAAAGGCAGCTCTTTAGGAACGCACAGTTTAGCCTCACCATGACAATCCACTGTGCAGTTCCTGAAGACATGCGGATCACAACCTTAGTCCACTGTTTGCTTCAGTGTGTCTTAGAGGACAGATGAAGTATCTGTATTTTTTTGAAAGTCTCCCATTTTATTTTCATACAAAACTCCTCAGAAATTACTACTTTTTCTAATATATATTCAGTGTGTGCTTCCGGAGAACTGTAAAGTTCCTAACTAACTATATATTTTAAATTGTCTATGGTTGGCATTTGTGCATTTTTTAATAAAAAGTTTATCAAATTTTGTCATTAAAAATGTAACAAATATTCTAAAATCATTCAATTCATACTTAAATGAAGTCACGTCAAGTAAAACAAACTTTAAAATATAGGAATTTAATCTCCTGTATGAATTGTGTTTACTGGCTTGTGGGGTTTTTGCAGTTTATAGTGAGAGAAATTATAATAAATGTTTCATAAACTTTATGTCTGCTGTAAATTTCATCTCTGTTAAAGGTGTTTATGGAAAATAACTGACTAATATTTTTTGGTCTGAATAGCAAGAATAGATAAAGTAACCAGTCTTAGCTTTTTTAAAATTATTGAAACCACTGTCTAGTGGTTTTGTTTGTCACACACAACTCCACAAATATGTAAGAAAGAATTTACTTATTCCTACCCTTATTTTGATTTTCTGACTTCATCAGCCATAGTTTGTCTATTTTATCTTATTATAAAATATGTGAAGCACTTTAAAACATATTAAATAAAATATGGCACATGTTTTAAATATTATATCTCTTTCATTTTTAGTGTTATGTATATGATAGCCAAATAATTTAAAAAATAATTAGTATAAGTAAATTGTAAACATGATTTTCAATGCTAAAGCAATTTTGTAAATCCTGAGCAACAAATTATTTCTCTTTTATAGAATAGAAATATAATTTTAGTGTACCATTGATCTAAATCTAAAGGTTAACATAGGCTATTTTTGATTTATAGAATTTATAGGCCAAGAAAATATACCTTTTAATATTCCATAACATACACTTAATATATTGCATATAAGTCATAATTAAATGTAACAAAATATTAGATATAATATAAAATTGAAGAGTCTTGATGTCTGAGTGAGTTTCCACAAGGTTGGTAGTTTGAAACCTCCAGCCACTCCTGGAGAAAGATCAGGTTTTCTGCTTGATTAAAGAGTTACAGTCCAGGAAATTTGCAGGGCAGTGCTACCTCATCTAATAGAGTTGTTATGAATAAGAACTGACATGATGACAGTGAGATTGAATTTTCCTTTTAAATATTATTGATGAAAATATAACATATTCAAGTAATTAAAGTGTGATATATATTACAAATAGCATATTTCACATCAATTAATTATGTACTATATAATTATGTTGCATGTATTCAATATAAAATATATTCTATCTTAATAAGGTAATACATGAAAATGTGACATAACTGAGTAAAGACTTACAATTTCAAAATCTCAGTAGGCTGGTATATAGCAGAATAAGGAAGATGACCATGACTTATATAAATAGACATAGATTATAATTTAAAGGTCAAGATATTAACATGCCAGCATGTTAGATAAAAAATGGAAACATTAAGTTCTATGTTTGTTTTCTATTATTTGGCAACAATTTGGACTTTTGCCTTGTCCATTTCCATGGCAAGGCACATGAAGGGGAAGTCTAAAAGTATTGGTAGTAGTATTCCAGTTCACATATGAACTGGCTCCATCAAAATATGCCCTGTTTATGCATGCCTCTGCAATCAGTGGATGACAGCACACACGTTCATCCAGTGAGCTGATACAGTTGTCTAAGTGTTATTAGGGTAACTTTAAAAAGGAAAAGGTCCAATCTAATCAGGAGTTTAGTCCAACTCCCAGAAGCTTCCTAGGGAGACTAAAAGTCAAAGCAGGTATAATCATTTAGAAGTTTACTGCAACTGATTTGGGGTTTTTTGAAAGGGTAATTTTGATAGATTTTCTCAGATGACATCAGACAATCATGGAGTCTATTTTAAAAAGTTTTCAGACGTGGAAAGCTGCATGGGTGAGAAAAAAGATCAAGAAAGGTACAAAGAAGAGCTTTTCCTTTTTCCTTCCCACCCCCATATCATGGCATTAAGAGGAGCCCTTTGTGGTAGTAGTGGTAACACTACTGGACTTTAATATCCTCTTAAAAGGAAATGTTCAAGGGGCCTAGTTCTAAAGTGCTCTGTGGGGTCACTATGCTCCAGTATAGACCAGATAGCAGGGGGTTGAGTTGATAGTGACAGTACTTTTCCAGGGTAGAAATGCTTGTCCTATAAGAACTGCATTAGCAAACCTTACCTATCCACCCTACAATCCTAGGCTTGATCATTCAGATTTTATTCCTCATACTCACTAAAATACTATTTTAAGGAAACCTGATTTGAGTTTCTCGAGAATGCCCTGACTGATCCTCTGATGTGATGTGAATCAGAGGACAGAATTTTTCCTTGGAAGGGTTAGAGAGATGAAAACACCACTTAGAGAAGGGTATAAAGCTGTGTGGATTTATGTGGTGAAACAAGACCTTTACAGATGAGTCTTCTTATTTAATAAAGTTTTAATTATTTTTATAAATCACTTTTTGTCTTATCTTCAGTTTGGATGTTCAGAACATGAGTACTGGTTAAAATAAGTATCTGCGAGGATCGCTGACCTTCTGGGCCTCTTATGTTACAAACTGATCAGCAGGGATTATTGTGCCTGTGGAGAACCTATGTGATTTCCCAAAAGTTGTTGAGGATTGGAGGAAATACAGAGGTGGAGAAGATTAAGGATTACAGTTTCTCCCCCAAAATAAGACAGGGTCTTATATTTATTTTTTTCTCATGAAGACATCCTAGGGCTTATTTTTAAGAGGTGTGTTATTTTTTAAGTATAGTACAACTATCTACATTTATTCAAATATAATTAAGATCTCTTCTTCTGGAAGTTCATCATTACTCTCTAAACCCCAAATTCCATCCTGAATTTCTTGTGACTCTATTCGTTTAGAACCATTGGGCCCAATCTTTCATGTCATTAAATGAGCATTCTTATCCATGTAAACTTCTCGCTGTGTATTGGTAACAACACTGCTAGTGATTTTATCCTATAAATTCTTCACCCAAATCATGATGTTTTCCAGACTAGGTTTCAAAAAATTTCCATGCTGATTTCTTGCCATTCTATTTTTAATGTCAGCTTCCATGCACAAATTGTCTTTGAATGGCTTGCTTATTGCAATATCAAGAGTCTGCAGATAGGTCACAATTGACATATGAGAAGGGATGTCCATCTTTGTTACCACTCTGACTAAATGCTTGAATCGGGCAGATAATGCTGCATAGCCATGCCTATCACTAGGTTTTATTTTCAGGGTAGGGCTTATATTGCGCACATGCTTATAGGGCTTATTTTATGGGTAGGTCTTGTTTTCAGGGAAACACAGTAGTATATTCAACCAGAGATGGTAAAAAGTTGCAATTCATGTAGGTACTAATTAGCTAGTTGTAATCAATTGATCCAGGGCTAAAGTCACATAGAGTTTGAAAAATTTGACCTAAAAACTCACTGTCTCCCTGGCCCATGAAGACTGTATCTAATAATAAAATTCCATTTTTCTTTTACTACATTCTATGAAACTTGACTCAATAAGTGTCTAGTACGTATGTTATAAATGTAAAATATTTATCAAACTTTAATTCACTTTGGCATTAGCCTACCAATATAAGTTAGACTTGCAGAGGTCCGCAAACTTTTTAAACAGGGGCCAGTTCACTGTCCCTCAGATTGTTGGCAGCAGGACTATTGTTAAAAAGAGAAAACTATGAACAAATTCACTGCAGGCCCAGGAGAAGTTGGCTGCTAAGCAGGATGGCAGGGGGGGCTGCATATGGTCCAAGGGTCTTAGTTTGCGGACCCCTGGGCTAGAGTGATCGATACGGAGAAAAGAAATACACAAAGTGAGAAGGTCATGAGCACAAAGGCGGAAGAGCAAAAGAGACACGAAGAAATGTATCAAGAATAAAGGTGAAAAAATAAGAAAATTAAGATGGTAAGAAACATAAGGAAGGAGAAAAGAGTATCTGAGTAACATCAACTTCCAATTAAAAATAAAAACTAATGTAATTTAGCTGGTATTCTATCTTTGATTATAAAACATAGGGGTATAGATGTCATGGTTATAATCATGCAAATGCTAGTATTTCATATGCATGTATTGCTGGCAGTGAGTCTCTACTTTATTTGAAAATTTGGCTTCTAATATGAAGTGATCCATCATCTGTAAGAGAAATGTGCAGAAAGATAAATTGTACAGTAGTCTGACAAATCTTATTAGAGCAACACATAGAAGAGGAAAAATTAACAGCTAATCCATTATAAATGTCAAAACCACAGTGCCACTTTCTTCATAACTATTGTATTTCCATTTCTTTCTCATTAATTCTTAGTCCTTATGAAATAGTTTTCATTGGTTGGTCAGCCATGTATGTCCATGAACTTCTAGTCAAATGTGTCACTATTGCCTTTAATTTAAAAGCATCATTGCAAAAAGTCAGTGAGAGTTTTGCTTTTTTTTTTCCTGAAGAAAGTAAAATGTATACTAGAAGTAATCATGTTTTTAAGCTAAAAACCTTATGGCTTTTCTCAATTTTAGACTATATAATTAAATGGACTTTCAGAAGAAAAAAGAGCAAAAAGTTATTATATTAGTACTTTCAAAGAGCTCACACATAAATAATTCATCCAACATACTCTATAGGGAAAATACATTTTTGGCAATAATTTAGAATAGTCTGTTTATGAATGATATTTGTTAGTTTTGTATGTTTGCTTGTTTTCTCCTAAGCAGTGCTTTTCTTTTTCCCCTCTTCCTTTTGGATCTATTTTTTGAAATGTAAAGATCCATATTATAGGGATGTAGGAGAAGCAGAAACAGAATTAGCCAGGATTTTTCATAGGTGTCATAAAGATCTCACTATGAATTTGTGTTTTGTTTTGTTTTCTTTGATTGTAGGCTGGCCGTAGTGACTTGCCAATGCAATATCTTGGTTTTAAGAGTACTCACAGCTTCCACAGTGTCCTTTTAGAGGCATACATTAGCATGTAAATAGTCCAACAACCCTACAGTCACCTTCTGTAAGGACACCCAACTATATGGAAATGTCATGTATAAATACTCCACTTGACATACCTGTCTGAACTGAGCTTTTTAGCTACCCTCATGAAGATAGGGGGTATTCTTCTAATCACTTATCAAAGAAGGATAATGCAGAGAAGATTAATAACAATCACTACTACTCACTTTCATTCCATTTTAATTCATAGTGACCCAAGAAGGCAGAGTAGAACTTCCCCTTTGAGGTTTTGAGAATATAAATCTTTAGAGGAACAAAAAACCTTACTTTATTGTGAAGCTGCTGATGGGTTTAGAATGCTAATCTGTGGTCATAAACTACCTCATAACCCACTGTGTCACCAAATGCCATCAAAAGCATTATTTGTAATAAGAGATTTTCTTTGTCCATCCTACTCGTTTTATCTGCCAAATTTAAGATTTATTTTTAAAAGTGTATTGTTTTAAGCCATCATTTAATGTACATTATCCAAGGTCAACAACCTCACTATGAGTGGATCAATTCTGACTCATGGTATAGTATAGAGTACAACTACCCCGTATGGTTTCCAGGACTGTAAATATGGTACCCAAGAGCCAGTCGTGTTTCCTTCCGGGAATCAGCTGGTAGAGTTGAGCCCCTGGCCTTGCTCTCAGCAGTCCAATTATTAACCTACTACACCACCCAGTTGTTACATTAGACTTGTTAAATAGATATTGAATGTTAAAAAATATTTTTCTTTCTGCTCAAGTTTTTAAATTCGAATAACAAAAGCCTAGCTGACTTAAACCAGGCTCCAGTTGGGGATTTTGGTGTATAGACTATGATCCAACAAATTTATTTTTGTTCTAGTGCTTGCATCACAGGCTAGTTTGACTTTTGTTTTTACTGCTTGCAAATTTTTAGTATCATTTGCATATAATCCTGATAAAAATTTAAACTTCTGAATCTGCTCATAATTCTCTAATAATTTGGAGTTTGAGTCTAATACAAACACTAACCTTGCACCAAACACCCATTTTCCATACTTACTAGACAGATCAAAATTACACATTTCATATATTTTGTTGTAAAGCTAATGTAGAAAATTCTACTAAATATATAGATCCTTTAACATGATGACTTCAGTTTCATATTAACTTATTCCTTGAAACTTTCCTTCATTTTACTGATTCATTTATTTTGCATAAATTGAGTAGATTTTATTTTTCAGTTTTACTTTTCACTTTAGTATTTATTCCTCAAACTGTTGAAATAATGAAAAGAAAGGCATTTTGAACGATATGAATTTATATAATTGACTGAATTTAAGGACCTAATGATGAAGGGCTGTGGTGTGGATATTGTCTGATAAAAGAAGTATGAAGGAAGATGTCTTTGTTTTGGTTTGGGAACTGGTGGAAGGAGATATTGCATTATAAAACTGGGAAGATGAGATATGAATTGGGCATGAAAGGATAAACAAAACAAATAAGATAAGGCAATTTGTCAAACAAGTATTTAAATCAGAGCAGAAAATTATCTTGGGAATGGTTAAGTCAAGAATGAAAAAAATGGGTTAAAAATAACTTGATTTTCACATGGACATATGTCAGAAATGCTATAGTCTTTCATGAATTTTGCAGCCTATTTTGTCACTTCCAATATTACAAATAAAAAACTCAAAATGTATAGCCTAAATTACACATGTAGAAGGTGAAATCCCAAGAGTCAAACCCAGTTCATTTTGCAATCACATTTTTTTTTCAGTAAATCCCGAAGTAGAAAACATTTAAACTAGGCCCAGAGACAAGTTTATACACTTAGAATCTTGGTTATTGTTATATCATGCAGAACTAATCTTATTATGAAACCATGGTTTCTCGCAGATCTTTTTAGTTTTGTTTATTCTTATTTTTCCCAGTTATACAAATTAAACAAATAATTTTAATTATACAAATAAAATCATATAAAGAACATTTTTTCACTAACAAATAGGAGTATAGGTTGGCATGTACTTTAGTTAAAAAATACGTATGCCATATAAATATACTGCCTTCATGTATATTAGAATTAAAAGAAAAATAAAGATATATAGCTTATCACTAGAAAGCTTACCTGACATCATTCATTTTAACTAAAGTTTTATATTCAAATGATAATATAGCATTTAGCTCATGAAATATATTTTATATCTGAAAATATATCTTTGACTACAAATTTGAGTCAAGTAATTTTATAAGACTAGAGAAGAAATGCTCTAGTTATATTATTTCTTTTGGTCATATACAAATGTATTTATATTAGCTAAGCTTTTTCATGAATCCCTTTAAGAGGTTTTATAATGTACTATTAAGAACGATTTGTTGGTTCCAATTTGTCTAGGCTTAAACAGAATACAGAAAGATAAACATTAAATTATAGCTAGAGATTTCCTTTTCGAAGAAGTTTTACTTTTATTTCAATTTATATGTAAATTCACATCTAAAGTAACATACATTTAAAAACAACAGAGAATGTTTAATGTGGACTTCAAGCACAGGTTTATGCAGGAAGAGCGCCATATCCAAAACAAAACAAAGTACTTGAAATAGGACTTTAGATTTTTGTCATAATGGGTTGCAGATAATAGAACAATGTGGAAATGGCTAATCATAAATGCTTTGTGATCTTATTTATAATTTATTAATTCAAGTTCACATTATAATATTCAAACACAATACAATACAGGCATGATTAAAGTCTGAATGCTTAAAACCTAATAAATAACAGTTCTTGACATCTTATTATAGTAATTCCCAGGTTAAGAACATCAGATTTATGCATAACTCCTACTTGCTTTTCCTAAAAATAAAATTAAAACTTTTGAGATCAGCTTTCCATTCAACAACTCATACCAACTTGCCCTTTAATATTACATAAATTTCCTCTTACTGAAAGGATTGAAAGAACCCCTTTGGAAAAGCACAATCATATTCTCTTACTGCACTTGCAGCTTTTAAATCATGGAAAAAAATTCAACTTTTTCTTGCACTAAAGCAACACTAAATAATAAGCAACCTGTCACTACTTACATACAAATTCTACTTGAGGCACAGTTAAGAATGAATACCCTTTCTAACCTAGAGCTGCATATATATGTATTTTATATATATATATATGTGGTAGTTACAATGTTTGTATTTTTTATGGAGAGCATTTCATGTCCTTTTCTAAAATTTTGCTGTAGTATGAGTCATAACATAAATCGGTCTTGACCTATACAGTAAGCTTAATTTGTCATCCAATCAACCTGGTTGATATAGTTATCTCTGTATTTCCTTTTCTGTTATTACTTTAATGGTCAGGAGTTTTTACATTTAAGAAATCTTCTTTATTTGAAAATAAGAGATTGATCCAAATTAATCATTAATAAAGCATTTCAGAAGTTAGGTGAAACCATGTTAAGCATTCAAAGTGAAACACTTTTGGTGGAGGTTTTTAATTTTTCCCCTCTCCCTCACATTTGTATAAAAGGAGAAATCAATGTTTTAGAAATCAATAAGAAGTAAATTGTAATACTTAAGAAAATCCCAGATCTGAAGTAAGTCATAATCAAGTTATGAAAAAACTCATTGAAACAAAAAGAAAAAGCTCATTGAGTCATAAGGAAATTATTACATTGTGCTATATAAACAATATTATCTTAGTAATTTTTGGAGGTAGCAATTCATATTGATCAGTCTATTTAACCCGTTATGTTAGAAATTTAATAAATTATCCTATTTAGCTTAAGCAGCTTACATCTGTCAGGAGTTTTTGACTGCGCAATTTTCCCAAGGAAATGTAGCAGATAAACCAACCAGACATGAATCTTCTTAAAGGACTGTGATTCTCATTAGCAATTGCTTCAAGTATCCCTCTCTTTCAACAAACAAGGTTGTGTCATGTATACATTGCAGATTGTTGAGCAAGTCTTCATTTTCATGTAGTCCAGTTTCTCTGATTGTCTGTCGTTATTAGATTGAATAACTATGTGGAGAGGATGGAACCCTGCTTCACACCCATCCTGATTTCATACCATGCAGTATTCTCTTGCTCAGTGTCAACAGTTGCTCTTAGGACCACCCAGAGCCGTGCTATGACTCACATCATAATCATAATCATAATCACAAATCATAATCGCAAATCATAATCACATAGCACTTCCATAGTCAATAAAACACAAGGAATCTTTTTACTAGTATCCTCTGTTTCAAGTCAAATTTTTCTGGCGTTAGTGATACATCCTTCTTCAATATCCTTCTCTGGAGCTTTCTTGAGTTTTGGGGAGCTCCCTCTGAATGTACTCCTGAAACCATTGCTTAATTATCCTCAATCAGATTGTACTTGTGTTTGTTATTATTTATTTTGGTGGATATTTTCCTCATGCTGAGAGGGATGGGTACAAAAATGGATTTCTTCCAGTGAGTTGGCCTGGGCTTCTAAGTGTCTTGGCATGGATACGTGGAACAGTTAAATGTTAGGTCAACTTGATGTACCAGTTTGGAGGTAGGAATGGAGTCCAATCTCATAACCAGAATGATAGCTTGGTAATGCCTTCTTGAGAGTGTGACTTTCAAAAAGAGAGACACTGAGAATGATTGAGTTTTCTCTTGCTCTTCACTTATAGTGGTATAATTATAGTTTTTAAATTATAGTTTTAAATTTTTCTTCTTTCCTCTTTTTCCTTTTTCCCCTCCTGAACCACTGTAATATTTAACCATCATTCACCTCTCAGTAATTTCTCTCAAATACAATTCGATCACATGTGCATCATTGCATGGTCGGGTTCATACTAGATTATCTGTTCTCAGCCTAGGAATTGTGTGTTTTGTGTTGTGTGCCTTTCCCCCTATGCCCATTCTGCTCTTCGAATTTGCCACTCATGTTGTACTCATGTTGTATTTGACCTTTTGTTCTTGGCTAACTTCATTGAGCATAATATCCTCCAACTCTTTCCACAGAATGAGATATTTCATCACTATTTTTTAGATATGCACAGTGTTCCATTGTATGTATGTGCCAGACTTTTTTAATCCATTCATTCATTGATGGAAATTTTGACTGTTTCCAATTTTTTGCTATTGTGAACTGTGTAGCAATAATTATTGGAGAGCAGATGTCTGATCGTGACCTGTTTCTTCTTTCTTCTGGGTGTATGCCAGGAATGGAATAGGTGAGTGTTGTGGTATCTCAGTTTCCATCTGATTTAGGTATCACCCATCTACCTTTTTTTTTATGCCTCCCACATATTTCAATATTTCTCTCATAGAACCTTTCAGTTTTTTTAACTCAAGGGTTGCTTTTTTCTTCAGTTCTTTCAGTTTCAGCTATGCTGAACACTCTTCCATTTTGTTATTCTAGCACCAATTCTTTGAATCTTTCATTGTAATGATTTGCCTTAAGATACTCTTTGAAATGTTCTGATCAGCTCTTTTGGTCTATCATTTTCCCCCAAGGGCTTTAGCTACTCTGTGATCAAGAACAAGCTTTATATATATATATATATATATATATATATATATATATATATACACACACACACACAGATATATGGTATGTGGACATGTGTATTTATTTTTACTACAAATAGATACCTCTCTGCGGTAGCATATAAAGCTACAGAGGTTGTCATTATTTCTTAGATATAGCCAAGCTCCTTGGGGATAGATTCCCGGCCTTGAGGAATCATGATAATAGTGTCAGAGATTCTCAAGATCTATTGGCAAAACACGCTTCACCATGACCTTATTTTACTCCCTCTTTGAGTGGGTAATTATGGTGGTGGTAAAAGCTCACAAGCAGCCGTTTAATGTGCAACCACTAATATTAACTTACCCACAGAAAAAAATGAGTTATAAAAATCAAAGGCATACTGACAAACATAGCCCACACACATGCCGGTCTCCCAAGCCTTAAGTTAGAAGATTGAGATGATAACATGGGTTCTGGTTGGGAAAAATCTTCAAATTCACCAGGTGTACTGGTTGAATAGAAAAAAATGGGAGATGCAAGACTAGTCTCTTAGATGCTTTTTACATCTTTAACTGAATTTATCCCTGTGATAGAATTATTAACTGCTTAAGACCAAACAGAAGTATGTTCCCAATGACAAAATTCAGAGGGGTGTGCAAGAGAGAAGAAGAAAACGAGAAGTCCAGAGAGAAAGTAAAAAAAAAAATGTGAAGGACCTCTCAGGGATTGCAAAGTACATTACAGGTATCTGAAATAAAATGTGTTGAATTGCTGTGTATAAGACAGATGATCTGCTTTGAAAAAATTCACCCAATTTACAATAGAGTATATGTATATCTATATAATCTTCAAATCAATACGGAAGGTAAACCAAGATTCAGTAACTTCACACATAGATTGTTTTGTGCCATAGCTTTTTATTTACTTTCTCTACCTTCTTTCATCCACATAGAGTGTATTAGGTAAGCAGTTTCTGACAAGTTGTTATTTCTCAATTGGTGGCTTAATGAACTTCTTTAGTTAAGAGAAAGAGACTGGGTAGCATTTCAACAAATTCTTGAAATAATCCATTTGAATTTTATGTAAATATTGAATATTTCAAAGAAAAATTAAAATCAATACAATTAGCCTGCACACAATCCTTATAAGACATTTACAAATAAACAAAATAGAAGGGAGGGGGATTCTGACAAGATGTGGTTGAGTATCTGCTCACTAAACCCTGGAGTTGATGCAATTCTTATCTATCTCTGTATTTTTAAATTATCCCCTTTTTAGTATTTCCAGCATATTATAGAACTATACCATACTATATTGAACTATACTAATTCAGGCCTCTAGAATGAAATCTCATGTGTTCTATTTCAATTGCATCATGATAATGTTGTGCTGTGAATCACCACCTAATTTCCTTATTTTGTTCAACAACAGCTAAATGGTATGAACGAATCCAACTCAGAAACAATTTTCCAACAATAAGGTGATCCTTTCCAATAATTTGGATTTGCACACCTTATTTCCACTCTTGATTGCTGGTGAGAAACTCCTAGGGGGTTGAAATGAGAAACTATGATTCACAAAGCATGAGAGATGATTATCTGAGCTAGAAAGATGTTGTTTAACATAATTTCTTCAAGAATAAATCACTAGAAGGAAAATATAGGATTTGCATACATACTCTCCCCATGGGTCTGACAAGGTACAATAAATACACAACTAAACAAGATACATTGAAAAATCAAGAAAATAATAGTAATCAGAAGTTACACTTTAGGGCTTGAGTTTGTCTGTTTCTTCAGAATTCAAACTCTGCATTTATTCTGTATTACATGTTTGGCACAGGCCATTTCATATCATGTAATTATGTAGTCTCCTAATGAACAATGCTTTTTTAGTAAAGGACTCCTATTTATATATATTTTATCACATATGAGGGTTTTTTTTTAAATTGTGAAAGAAAATCCAGTATCTATTAGTTCCATTTTCTGACTAATTTTTAAGTCTTCGGGTAATAAGAGATAATGTTATATTGTTTAAAACAAATGTATTGATTTACCATATACCGTTATTGATAGTAATTACATCACTTAATAGAATATCTAAGCAGAAAGGGGGCAGAAAGACCATAATAAACTGCCTAGTCATGCAGTTAATAAAGTTATATTAAGATTCTGCTAATTGCTGAAAACTGCTGTAGGCACTGAAGACATATGAGTAAACAAACAGATCAAATTCCTTGTATACCACTCATTCTAGTTTAGAAATAGACACAATAATGAGAATAGATCCGATATTAGATTATGATAGATGTAGAGAAGCACAACAGAGCAGATTTGACTGTGGCTGCATTTGTATGGTCATTATACTGCATGATATATTTTTTATTTGTGTACTTACTTGTTTGCTTGTACACTTATGCAAATTGTATTTTACTATCATGAAAGAGTTCGGCAACTTTCTGAAAATTCTAAAAGAGGTTAATGAAGCCTACAAACCCTATGAATTATTGATATATCCAAGGTAAAAATAAATGTTTTCCAAGAATATTTCAATGTGTGTCTGTGTGAGTTTTGATGCATGAGGAAATGCTACATATATCACAAATATACATATTTTTGTTTCATCGGTAAAAAGTTCCTTATAATTTTAATTAATTATTCCAAACCTATTAAATGTCAATCACTCATGATGTCAGTTTTAATATATAATACATGTAGGTTAATCCTGAGTGTATTTCCTCTCTTTTCTCCCAAAATAGGATTGCCAACTCTAGCTTTTCAATGAGGGAGGATTTCCTTCTTGCAAAATCTGCCAAACTACAACAGAACAAAGTAACTTAGCATTGTATAGGTTAATTAAGAATATTTCACTAACAGTCTAGGGTGAAAGTACTTCAAATCTTGTCATCTTTGAATCATCTCTTTCCCTCTGAATCCTTCATCTTTCTCTTTCCTAATCACACAAGCAATAAAGCAGCTGCATTGAAAAAGTGTTAGTGCTTATTAATATGAATTAATTATGGTAAGCATCAATAAAAATATAAAATTTCAGAAGCACTGGTCCTTAACAGTTGGGTATAAATATAGCAGTAGATGGAGATTCAATGGAAATGAATCTTCATCCTTACAACATTCAAGAGGGATAAACATAAATAAAGATAGAACAGTAATTACCAAGTTAACAAAGAAAATTGCTATTAAATTTACAATCTTGTTTGGAGAACTTTCTGATATTCAATTATTATTGTACTGTTTAAATTTCACTGTTTTTGATCTAAAGTTTGAAACTATTTTATGACCTCTGATCCACCTAAATTGGAAAGCTTCATTTGGTGTCTGTCAAAGAATTAATTTGTGTGTGCTTGATCACATATTTTCAGATTTTTGTGAGGCTGGTATTTTTAAAAAATGCTCATAATACAGTCATAATTGTCCTATTGAATTTAGCCTAATTTTTCTTCTTTTTGGAAAATTATGCTTAACACAACTAAAATTTTTTCCAAAAAATGTCTTGACATATTTTTTCTATGTATCTTGCAAAATAGGCTATGTAAGTATAGAATCCATTGAAATTTAAATAGAACAAAAATGTTGTTGGGGAAATCTCTAATTATATACTGATAACTTTTGCAAACAAATCTATTCTCTTGCATTTTATGAGGTTAAATATTTCCATGGAGACCTACAGTTTGATGGGGACATATTTCCCCTGTGTTTCCTGGGACAAAGTCTTTGTTCCTTTTAGGCATCTGTGGGGACATTTCCTCCTGCATATCTCATGTGTTTTGATATAAAGTTTCCTCTGAATACAGGAGGTTCTCAGCCCAAGGACTCAAGGACACTCTTAACCACATGCTTTTCTCTTTGGTGATAGCCTGTTCCTTTCTTTTTTTCCCACATCACTGCCCTAGTAGAAGTAGGAAGCCCAGGCTTGCTCCTGGACAATTGCTGCTGGATTTGAACTGCCAACCCTGTGGGCTGCAGTGCCACACACAACCACGATGCCGCCAGGGCTCAGCTAACCTGTTCCTTCTTTCTATCCTTTTCTTCTCTTTACTTTTTATTTCTGGAAAGGGCACATCACAAAGTAACTCAGTTTACATTGTAGCAAGATTTTGACTCATTAGGACATTGCATTCTATGTTAAGGCACTTATAATTGATTGATCACATGGTATCCCAACTTGGGGGATATTTGCATCAATACACAATTGCTTAAAGAGAATCAGGGTCAAGTCAAGTGTGCAGATGTTTGCAGGGAGCATCAGTAAATCTATAACAGAAGATGAGTAAGCAAATTAGAATTTATTAAAAATACTAAATAAGGTACACTGTATAATATTTTATAGAGCTATTTAAGTAATTGATATGGTATAGTCACAATAATTAATATGACTTCAAAATTCTATAATGAAAAACAAAAGTGTGCAATCTTTATTGCAAACACTATATAATCATTCTGTATAAACTGGTAGACTTTTTCCATGGTTATAAGTACATAGAAATGTCTATGACTCTGAATTTCCAGAAATCCAACTCATTGCTATAGTAGCAACTCAGCATTTTTATATTTGACATAGTAATAATCTGCACATGCTCCTGAAGCAATTAGTGCTCCAAATATTAGGAAAGGGCACTGCACAGAAATGAGCAGCATATTGGCGTTATTGTCTTCAAACAATTAAAAAGCCCATCACCAAATATGAATTATCACAACCAGTACCATTTCCGAAAGGAAAATTAAAAAAACAAGAAGGGTTTAGAACCTAGATCTCTTAAAGAGAACTACATGGGTGTACATTTTACAAAGTTACTGCTTATTAAAATGTAGCAATCTGTCACCAATGTAAACTTCATGAATCTCAACCTTGGAGAAGTGCACCCTGTCAGACTGTGACATCCTAAAAGTACATTACACTGCCAGGTGTCTTGACAACTAAGCAGGAAACAGTGTCAGGAAGGTCAGTCAAGATAATTGTGGTTTTGCTGGAGAGTTTATTCCTTTCATTAACTGTAAGCAATGACTTACAGTTAGTCCAGATTTCACAGTCACCACACTTTCAGGAATGGACAATGGATGTTTTCAAGCAAGTATAAATAGCAAGCTGCAGAAGATGTGGTGGCATCCTGATGAAATTCTGCAAGACCGTCACAAAAAGATGGCGTAGAGCATACTCCCTCAGTTCAGGCAACCATCTCAAAAGAATTATGAGCAAAACAGGTCCTGCTCCCTTTAGAAAATCAACCCTAGAAGTGTACCAAGTGTTCTCTTATGAAGCTACCTCTTCTCCCACACTTCAGAGACTTTGAAATTTAAAAGAAAGCAAAATGGTTTCCCTTGACTTTATCCCTTTAAGTATTTGGTTAGCCCAATGAAAGTGTGAGAACGGGCATTTACATGTACTGAGTGGAGATACACAGATGTTGGTGTTACGTCCTCTTGAGTCAGCTCCATCTCAGAACAAATCTGTGTTCAAGAGAACAAAACACCAGCTGTTCCTATGCCACCGTCACAGCTGTTACCACGTTTGCGCAGACTGCTGCTGCCACTGTGCCAATCCCTCTCCTCAAGGGTCTTCTTGTCTTTCCCTGGCCTCTCTCTTTGCCGAGCAGAATGTCCTTGGTGAGGAACTGGTCTGTCCAGAGTATGTCACATTAAGCCTCGACATCCTCACATTCTGGCTTCACTTCTCCCAAGACATGTTTGTTCTTCTTGAAATCCAGAGTCCCCTCAATATCTGTTGCCAAGACCATCATTCAAATGCATGCGTTCTTCTTTAGTCTTCCTTATTCATTGTGAAGCATTCACACGGAAGATGATTGAGAATCACATGACTTGGTTCAGGCACACCTCAATCTTCAATGTAATGTTCTTGTTCTGCAACACTTTAAAGAGGTCTTTTGCAGCAGATTTGCTCAAAGCAATATATCCTGTGATTTCTTGATGGTTTGTGCCATGAACATTGATGTAAATCCAAGTTGAAGTAACTCTTTTATTTGTCATTCCCAAAAACCTAAAGTCTAGTCTATTTCAGCCCCACAAGGATGATGATCTTTATGTGTTCCATTTAATTTTTGATAACTTCCAACTCTCCCAGATTTAAAATCTTGGAAATTTTAAGGAACAGTTGTGCTGCTCTTTCTAATACGGTCACTCTGAAATGCAATTGACATGATAGCAGTGAGTAATCTCTATAAAAGCAAATTGCCACATCTATTTTCTTCCATATAATTCCATGTATGTTAGAAAGTTAATCTTTGGTTAACAGCTGAGTGTTGCACCACTAGGCAACTCACAAAATAACCAACCTATTGTCAATAACTTGATATGGATCTATGGAAACATTATAAAACAGAGGAGAACTTTCTAATAGGGCACCCAAAACTATATTTATGGAAAAAGATGATCATGTTTTTTTCTGTTGAACACTGATACTTTCAACCATTAATCTTGTAATTAGCAGATTAACTATGGTTTTAAACACTTTAAAACTTGGGGTTCGACCTCATGAAAGTCCAATAACCAACCAACCCATTGCAATTGGCTCATGGAAGTCCCATAAAGAGTTTACAAGACTGTAAATCTTTGGGGAAACAGACATCACTTTTCTCCTGAAGTGAATTTGACCAATCCACTTTGAGGTTGCTGACCCAACACCTACCTCAAAAGTCCACCAGAACTCCTTTTTTGATAACTAGTACTAATTAATTCAAACCTGTTGTTCACTGGACTTTGAGTCCTTTTGAACTTTACAGTGAGAAGGTCGATAGCATTTTCTTAACTGATAAGAAAGACTGGTACAGAAATTCCTAGTAAAGTTATGATTACTTTAAAGATGAAAATAGCTACATGCCTTAATACCTCCACTATCCATGAAGGTATTAAATAAAATATATTTTAATTAAATAAAATTTACTAAGTACATTGTAACCTAATATATTACTGACTCTATTACTTTGCAAAGCAATGAGTTTACCATTAAGTCAGTTTCATGTTAATTTTACTAACATAACATACATTTATTTATGCTATAACTCATATGTATATAAAATTTATGTAAGTAATATACTTCAGTTGGCATTGAGCAGAAAACTGTGCTTAGTCTTAAATTCAAATATATTTTTATAATAAAATAGGAACAATTATATGATTTAAAATGAAAGATTGTTTTAAATGACATGTTTAAAGCCGTTATTTGAAATATAATTTACATACTACTATCAATAAATATTAACAAATATACATGTATACATGAAAATTATTATAAGAATAATTATATATTTATATAGCTATTCTTTTCTTAAAAATAATTCAAAATAAGGCAAAGTTTTTTTAACAGGTTAATTTAAAGGAAAATAGTTATAGACATAAATGAATTTTACTCGCTAATTAGTGTTCTGTCAGTTGATGAGAAAATGCTCAATGTGCATTTTTATTTAGCACATTATAAACATGATTACATTTTGTTAGGAAGACAGAAATTATACTTAACCTTTCTTAATCTACTTCAAGTTAGTGTAAAAAGAAACGTGAAGCTCAAAACTGCAATAAAAATAGAACATCATTAAGCCAACATTAAAAAAAAACAAGCTTTGTTTTATTAGTGCAAATTAATTAAT
This sequence comes from Nesogale talazaci, assembly GCA_004026705.1. Taxonomy (NCBI): domain Eukaryota; kingdom Metazoa; phylum Chordata; class Mammalia; order Afrosoricida; family Tenrecidae; genus Nesogale; species Nesogale talazaci. The sequence continues at coordinate 40,268 of PVJH01005940.1, read as the reverse complement.
CTATTCAAGAATATTCCGAAAGAATGTATAATGTTTGTTGCTTCTGTAATGCTATAAAACTTACTCTAAATAGATTTCCTAACAGCAAGGATGTTTTATGTTACAACAAGTAAGACAATAAATGAAATTTTTTCAAAAGTATTATAAAAGTCTTTAGTAGTTTGTGGGCCATTTGAAAAGTAACATAGTGTAGCACAAAGAACAATGAGTGAAAAGTCTGAATTTATTCCCAGTTTTCATCCATAGTGAAATGTCCTCAGATAAGCCTCTTTAACCTCCGTTTCTACATTGGTAGAAAATGAGGATAATAATGTTTGCTTCTTATCAGACAAAATTGTTCCAAGAATTGATGAGGTACTTAAAAAAAAGTTTTTGGAAATCTTTGGTTAAAAAGGACTTTGTCATTTATGAGCATATTATTTTAAATAGGACTACGTACCTCCACTTGTTTTTTTTTTTAATTTCAAAATATAATGATTGCACAGAGAATTTTTCCCTGCTTGAAATATAAGTGTTTTGATAAAAGCTCTATATTTGAATATAGTTAAGTGCTTTGATCAAAAGCTCTATATTTGAATACAGTATTTGAATTGAAATTTTGTATATTATCGTTAGCTATTTTAAATAATATAAAATATTTGTTGATTTCTGATTGATCATAGAGCTAGATACTACTATCTAGATGACTTGATTACTGAGGAGAAAAAAAATGTCATTCCTCCTGATCTTGTGAGCTTCTTCTTCCTTCTGCTTCATTCTGTTTTACTTAGTTTTTTTTCCGAAAGCATTAGCACTTATTCTCAGCAGGGTCCTCAGTCAAATAGGAAATCATGGAGCTAGCATAGGCATTATATGGTCAGGTACAAATTAGAAGGCATGAAAGAAGAAGAGATATGGTATAGATTTGAATGTTTCACCTCTATGTCAATCCATCTCAACACACGTCTTTCAGTGGGAGTTATTCACACTTGGGCATTTTAAAATGATTATTAATTGTAAATCAGTGCATGGATCATATCATTGCATAGTTGAATCAGGTCCAGCAGGATTGTACATTTGCTACCACAACAGTTTCCAAACATTTCTACGTAGACTCCTTAATGTCCTCTCCCTTTCCCCAGTACCACCACTGTCCCCCTAGCCCCCTTATTCTAATTACTATCCCTAGAGATCTATCAGTCCTGTGTTTCATATATAAATAAATGAAAAAAGCATATAGCACAACTTCAAGAGGGTGGCCCTCAATGACCTAAATCCTGTGAGATATCCCATAACAGGTTCAAAGAAGAAACAAACAAAACAATACAAACCAAAAATACCGAAAACTTGAGAAGTAGGTCAGGTCTAGTCTTCACTCCAGGTGTGATCTGCTGAAAAGTTTGACGGTTCCAGTTGAATGTGTGCCTGGGTTTTTCTGCACTCAGCACTTTGTTTAGAACCCATTTCCCTCTATCTGTCAATTGTCGGTAGAGGGAATTTACCATAGGCTTACTCCCTGTGCAGTTCAACAGATGAATCTTGGGTTTCCACTCTTATCCTTACCCTTCTTCATACCGCTGTCTCACACTTTAGGCTCTGACACTTAGCTCTCCTCTCACTTCGGATTCTGTAGTTCACAATCCTCCAGCGACTCATGAGGGTGTTCCCCTTCCATGTGGACTTGCTTCTTACCTCACGTAGTTGGCTGCTTGTTTGGACACAAGCCTTTAGGACCCCAGACGGCATTTTATTTACTTCCATCTAATTTCTACCACATTTTCCTACTGCCCCCAGCTTCTCTTGTTCCCTTCTGATATAAGAAGCCATTTTTCATAAATTGGGGCTAGGATTTAGTGACAGTCCAAAACCCTTTCCTGGATCTGTTTGTGTTATTATTGTTTGCTTTATTTATTATTGCATGGGTGTTTACACTAATGGCATACATTATTCTCTCGTGTCAAGCAGCTTTGTACTATAGCTTCCATACACAGTTTCCAAACATGCCATTTATTTCCTGGGTTCCTTGACAGCATCTCCCTCTGCCTCTCTCTCCTGCAATCTTCCTCCTGCCCTTGAGATCTTTGGTCTACGTGCTATCTCTATATGTTCATCGATATTCGGTTTCATTTACTACAAGACAGAGAAACATTTATCACAATTTCCAGAGAGTAACACCTCAGAGATACCATAATATGAACAAACAGAAATCATCTAAATCGAAATGACCATTACTCGTTTGCTCCAATAATGCATATCTTAAAGGTCATTGATGTAGCAAGGCCTTATTTGTCTACCTACCAGCAGCTTACCAATAAGGGTACAGCTTTCCCCTGCTTCCTCAGACACCATGCATTTTCCAGCTTAATTCTTCAAGTTATACGTTTATCTGAGAGAAGGTCTAATTTACCCAGTGGAGATCTCATGTGGGAACTCATTGGTGCAGCCTCTGGAACATGCCATGTACATTGAAGAGCCAGGATTCAGTACCTCAGTCCTTCTCATCACACAGCCTGATCTCCAAAATGCATTCAGAAGTCTGGCCATTGTGGTCCATCTAACGCATACCACCAAGAGCATCCCCACACCCCACACCCCACCACTCACTAGGGTCCCATAAAATATTTCCTGGAAGTCAGTTGACCCTCTTTCCTAACAGCAGATATGCCTTTGTGTTCCCCTAGACATGCTTGCTCCCCGTCCCCTCTTATTCTTTGAGTAATGAACTGGAAAAAATGTCTGAAAGATGACAGAGTTAGTGTGAAGTTGGCACATCACCTAACCTTAAATCATTTTTACTTTTGAATTAATTCTAGAAAAATGATGATGTCTCTAAGATTGGGATGTTTCATTTATAAGTTATTGGATGCCATTGTGTCCCTTCCAAATTCTAAGCGATGGCATTTGGTCATAGTGAATTATTCATTTAATATACTTTTGTATTCTATTTACCAGCATTTTGCTAAGGATATTTGTGTCAAAGTTCATAAGCTATATGGGTCTGACGTCCTCTATTCTGGAGGAATCCTTTCTCACTTTTGATAACAGTGTTAACCAGCTTGATAGAAAGAGCTTGTAAGCTTGCTGTCCTTTTCTGTGCTCTAGAAAAAATTGTGTAGAATTCATGTCAGCTCCTCCCTGAATGCTTGGTAAAATTCCGCTGGGCTGGGAATTTTTTTTTTTAATTTGGTAACTCCTTGATAACCTTATCTAGTTCTTCTTTTGCTATGGGTTTGTTCAGGCTATTGACCTTTGTTCAGGCTATTGACTGCTGTTCAGGCTATTGAAATAGGGGCTGATTTTCCCAAGTATTTGTCCATTTCTTCCAAGTTGTTGTATTCATTAGAGTACAGACATTTGTAGCACTGCACAATTAATTTCTTAATTACCCTTGTTTTAATTACCCCTGCTTTAATCCTCATCCTGCCTATTCATTTTTGCTCCTTCCTTTCTTTGATTAAGTTTTTTGATGGTGTATTGACCATATGTCTCACCTCCTTTATTATATGAGCATTTATTATTATTAAGCTTCCTCTGACAACTGTGTACCCCATAGTTTTAGGTACATTCTATTCTCATTCATTTCTAAAAGCTTCCTACTTTTGTCTCTAAATTGGGTTATTACCCACTCATTTTGGAAAGCAAGTTGTTCATCCCCGAGGTGTTTGACCTTATTGTTTTGATCTTCCATATATTAATTTCCAGTTTTATGGAACAGTTTCAGAAAAGGAAGTCTGAGTGATTTTGATCTATCTTTCTTGAAGAGTGGTGTACTAAAGTCACCTACTCTGAATATTGAACGTGTGATCTCTTTTTACATCTTTTTGAATATTTGATTGATGAATTTCACTCATGGGGCATATATATCTTTATTATGCTCACTGGCTCTTGCTCTACTGATCCCTTGAGCATTATATAGTGACCATCCGCATATCTTCTTATGATTTTCGCTTGAGATCTATTTTGTCAGAGATTAGCATTGTGACTCCTAATTCCTTTAAGTTTCATTTGCTTGGTACACATTTCATCAGCCTTTGATTTTCAATCTATTTAAATCTGTGAGCAAACAGATCAATGTGTTATGTATTCTAATCCAGTCTACTAAACTTTATCATTTAATGGTTGTGTTTAGATCATTGATATTAAGAGTTGTTGTATCCATCTGTGGGTTCTCTGTTGTAATTTCATACATTGGTATCAGGCATGTTCCTGTTTCTCTTCCTATCAGTGTGTGTGTATATGTGATATGGGGTGGGATCATTTCTTGACTTCTAGTCACTGTTAGACCAGTGTTATTTAGGGGTCATTTATAGTGTTTTCACTTCAGAAAGAAGCTGTGCTATGTGGTAGTCTCATATTTGTGCATGGGGAATGTTATTCTTTGGTCCAAAGTGAGTTTGTAGTTTTAAAAACATATTTCCTGGTAATATGTCTGGGAAAAATATTACCTCTCTGTCTATTTTAGTGGAGAGTGTATTGGGATACAAGACTTTTGTATTGGCATTATTCTTTTTCAGCATTCGAAAGATGCTAATCCACTCTTTCCTCATTGTATTCATCTGGCTAGACTAGAGAAACAAATTCAAAGGCATGCATATGGATATAAGGGAAAGGTTTATATAGAAGAGGAATGGAGCATTGAGAAAGCATCCCAACCCAGTCCAGTCCAAGGTCATAAGTCCGATATTAGCTCATATGTCAGATATCAGTCTATAAATTCTCTCTCCAACTCAAAAAGCACATGCAGTAAAAATGTTCCAGTGCTGCCAGGGATTTTCCCATGATTCCTCATTTCTAGGGCTCAGGGTCCATCAGCAGTATTCATTGATCATAGAAACACCTCAGCACTGTCAGGGGTCTCTCTGTGGCTCCTCTGGGCCCAGAGTTCTGGTTCCACCAGGGTATGGTCGTGTGACCTCTTCTCTGGCTCCTTCATTTTCCAGGAGTCAGGATTGATCAGCATGCTGTCATCTCATCTTTTCAATTGAGCATCTTCCAACAACTAGGGAGATATTCTCTTATCTCCATGAGGGAAATATCATGAGACTTTCCAGAATTCTCAGAGAAAGCCATGTCCACAGAGGTCTCATTGGCTATCTCTAGATTGATAGGATAGACTCCAACCTAGACTTCCAGTAATGAAATTGACATCAAGTACATGACTGCCACACTCTTCTTCATAGCATCTGATAAATCCGAACATATGCTTATCTTAGTAACCTAGGAGGTGATTGCCTTTTTTCCCTAAATGCTCTTATGACTTTTTCCTTGTCCGGTGTGTTCCTTCTGGGTCCAGCCTGGTTGGTGTCTTCTTTCCTTCCTGACTGGTTGCTTAATTGTCAAACATTATGTTGCGGAAATTTTCTTCTAGGAAGACTCTTACTATCGTTGCTATTGATTTCTGCTTTGTGCCCTATTCTGATATCCCCATTATTCATATATTGTTCCACTTAACATTACTCATTGTTCTTAAGTTTTCTTCAGTTTCTTTGATTATCTTCTTGACTGCCTTTCCTGATTGTGGACATCTGCATGAAAATCTTCCTGATTGCTGATATGACTCTCACCTTCTACTCTGTTGATGAGGTCTCTGATCTTTTCCTGTGCTTCTATTGCCTCTTTGATTTGTGGACTGTGTTTTCTATTGTTTCATCCTTTTCTGTTGATTCCCTCATATGCTATATGACTCTAAATAGCATTCTAAAAATTTCTTTCTGTAGATCAGTGCCTGCTCATTCTATGAACATTGATAGTATTCAAATTGTTCTCCAACATTGCTTATAGTTTCTCTAACTCTCTTGTAGAGGTTGTTGGTGTGGATTTCTGTCTATGTTTCCTTTTTCTTAGGAACACTTTCCCATGTATCAGGAGCTGTGCATCTTTATCTGAGTGACAATTTGGAGGGCCATTCAGGTAGCCTTCTTGGGCAACTTGCCTGGGAAGTTTGGGGAAGCTAGGGTGGCACTGATCAGGCCTATTGCATCGCAACGAGCAGGTTTGTGGGGTCCAGTTGTGGTTGGAGGCTGAAGAAGGTTGGCTGGGACCAGTCCTGGTATAAAAGCTGTAGGGTTTGGTTAGGGGTGACTGCTCAGATGAACCAGTCCAACAGGAGAATCATAGGACTAGGTTGGTCAATGCAGGGGCAACAGGTTCAAGCCAGGGTTGGTAAGGGCTTGTTGAATTGTTGATGGAGGAGTTGTGGGAGAAGAACTTGCCAAGAACTTTGCCAAAACTTGCAGAAGGTTTGCTTAGCTGGGTGGCTCAGCAGAGGGACTGAAGGCAGACACTGGGTGAGATGCAACCGTGATGACAAGAGTGGTAGACTTTTGGCTAATGGGTTCAGGCCATGGTGGTAAGTGGTGTAGATGGGTAGTGGAGCAGGAGCCTGGTGGTAGCTGTAAGAACGTTGGGCAGATGGCAGACTGGTTTCGATCGTGGAGTCAAGAGCCACGGGCATACGGCAGGTGAGCATAAGCTGCAGTGACTGGAGCTGTGATTGTATTATGAAGTGGGATCTGGCCATAGCAGGTAGAGTGGTGGGTGGTTAGAGGGAGGGCTCTGGGTGGAGTTTCTGGGACCATGAATGATCAGCAGACAGAGTCTGGCTCTTTTGGGAACCAATTCAGTGTGGGTGGCACAGGCTATGGGATCCATCCACCTGAGTGAAGGTCACCAGTGCTCTGTGGTAAATACAGCGGTGGTGGGATAGAGGATAACCCTTGGGTCGGAGAAGAACTCTTGTGTATCCACAAGTCTGAATTACATGCTCTAGTTCCCCTACTGAGGCAGCCAATCTCCAATCTAAGTGGTTCCCTTGCAGCTCCCAGTGCGCCCATCTTCTCTAGTCACTAGCTTTTCAAAGTCTGCTTACTACATCTCTGAGGAGGTCTTCATCCATATTTTTTAGGTGTCATGTTGATGAAGGAGACCTGCTCCTTCTACATACTTCATGTTCATTGACTGCTTGAGAAATGCAGAAAGCATTGCAACTCTACAATCTGTCCCAGTAGCGTGTTGACACCCAAACAAAGAGAAAATTGCACAAAGGTATTAATTAATTTTAAAATATAATTCTAAAAGTGAACATATACATATATACAGATAGGGAAAAATCATGAATGTTTTATAGCCATACATTTGACATTTTCATCTACATTTTTGTGTTGACTATAATGTTTTGAAAAAATAATTGAGCACAATTAATCTGATGATAGTGAAGCAAAATATATTGATATTTAATTTTAGAGTTACTATTAAAATTAGCACTTTCTAAGTTTATCTACAAACATGTTTTTGGCTTTATCCTATCTTAGAGCAGTTGTAAAATGGGATATTCAGATTTATATTAGGTCTTTGTAGGTGAGTAATGAAGATAGTTGTTTTTGAGCTATATACTGTACAGGATTTTAACTTTTCTAAGCATCAGTTATTAATATATCATAGCAGAAATTTTCAAGATACAGAAGTTCACAATATTTTTCAAAATCATGTCTGCATTCATAGAATATTTTCCTGGTTACAATTTGAAGGAAAAATTACTGCTATTCCACACAAGGTGCAATTATAAGCACTGATATAGGTCATTCTACATTGCTTTTAGTTAAAGAAAATTATGTTCAAAGAAGTTTGTCTGTTGAGTCATAATTATGCTATTCTTTTAATATTTCTTTGCATTAATTATGTTTCTGCACTTTTGAGACAAACAGCCAGTTGGTGACTAAATAAACATGCTTAAATCAAACAACCAGTTAAAAAACTAAAGTGAAATAAACTATAAAAATTACATAGTTGCATATCAATTTTTATCAACTTAAAAAAGTCATATTTGAAGAGCTGAGTACTCTGCTTATCAGTCAAACCAAGGCTATAACTAGAAAAATGAAAAATATGCTTTTACAGACCCATGCTCTTTTAAATATAATGGACTGCAGGCAGGTAATATTTTTAAACAAAAACTTAAGTATATATAAGTGTTGAAAAAAGTGGAATATGTAACTTTTTCAGATGAAAGTAAATATGTGCATACAAAAACTCAAGGTAAAACATATCCTACAAAAAGAGATTTACAAAAGAACCCTACAGAACAAAAACATGCATCAAGTGTAGCTTTCAGTGTTTAGATTTTGCATTTAAATCATTTATGTTTATTTATACACACTATGTTCAACTTTACATGTAGACTATTTTATATTTAATTGTCTTTTTTTAATGTATAAACTGCCCGGGATGGGTAGGAAAATATATTTTGTTGAATACTTTCCACTGCCTCCACATGTCTGAATCATGACTAATCTCAGTGGTGCAGTAACTTCCCAGCCCTTCAGCCATGAAAGGCCTAATGCCATATCTCAACCTCACACGTGGCAAAAAAAAAGGCACACACAATCCTTTACTCTGCCTGCAATGCGCACAATTAATCTTTGTCCTGAACTTCACTATGTCTCCAAAGTTTGTTTGTGGGAAAAGAAATAAGAGGTTGTTATAGGAGCAGAGAAAAATTCTGTTCAGTGTTCATTCAGTGAAGTAATTCCAATATAAAAACAGGTATATATTTCAGAACAAAGAATTAATGAAAGAAACACACAAAAAAGAAGTTTACAGTACAAACTCAATTATAAGCTGACCTGAATATCAGCTGAGGCACCTCATTTTACCACAATAAGTGCATTAAAAATGTGCTGAAAAACTTGGCTTATACACGAATATATATTTCATATTGATAAACTTGCCAATAAGAGGATATAGCTATGCTGTGCTTATGCACCTACTAGCAGAACCTCAAAGTCCTTGAAGCAAAATTTGCTAGAAGGGCTCAGGGCAATATACAAATTATCAATTTTGTTTGGGAGTTTAAACAACATTTCCTACTGTACTATATATTCAAATATGTTTAAAGTATACCTACTGTACTATAAATTTGATGAAACAAGTAGACAGAGATCATCGTTTATAATAAAATAGATCAACTCTCTCTAATTTGACATAATTGGTATTGATATAATATTCAATAACAACATATTATATGTTCCTTTGAAATTCACATTGAAAATTTGTCAAAATAAATGCAATTTGGGGGGGACATCAGTGCCCTCTGGTGGTCATGGGAGCTACCTAGCCTTGCTCCTGCAGAGCAGCTGCTGGATTTGAATTGCCAAGTCCATGGGCTGCAGTCCCGCACTCAAACACTTATGCCACCAGAGTTCAGCCCAATAAATGCAATTTTCAGGTATAATTTTTTTTCACATTTTAAATGATCCAAGTCATAGTCAGTATGTTCTTTGAAAACTGGAAATAAATAAATAGATCTGGAAAACATAAAAATATATGGAAGCTAACATTTTAATAGGAAGTATTCCACAGGTAAAGGAAGAAAAAGAGATATCACAAAATATATTGAATTTAATAAAAATGAAAAATACCATAGAATATGTAAGCTATATCTAAAGTAGTACTTAAAAGAAAAATATTAGCATTAATTAAGTGCAATAAAATATGTAAAAGATTTATATTATTCTCTGAAGAAAAGAAATACATATTTAGGTAGAAATTAGTGATAGAGAAAACTGGAAATAAATTAAATGATATAATCTATGAAGTTACGTCTAACTATTAAGACTATTGTTCATAAGAGTATATCAACAGTAGGCAAAAGTTGAATAGGCAGAAATTATCATTATTATTAGGAATGAAACTGATACTATCATTATAGATGATATATATATATTAAAAGAATCACAAAAAATGTCATAAGCACCTTTAGGTCTATCAATTTGTCAATATAGATAATATATAGAATTCCTTATAAGTTAAAAGCTACCAAATGTCATTCAAGAAAAATAGAAACTTAAATGTAACTATAACCTCTGAAATTTTAATATATAATTTAAAATTTTTTAAAAATAATATTACATACTTAAATGCTTTTCAAGTTAAATTGTACCAAGTATTTAAGTTATTAAGTAATGCTCACTGTGTCAAGTGTAATAAGTTGGAGAGATAGAAAGAGCTATGAGATCTTTCTTGAGATCAAAATTTCCATGGTCATAAAGCTAAATATATTATAAGAGAAGTAGTATGCAAGCCAGCAGCAGTAACAAAATTGCCACTTATAAGAATATATGCAAATATAATCTCTCAATTTAGTCACACACAATCAATGTATTACTTACTAATGAAAACATCGAAAGTCTTCTTAGAATAATTATTCTGCCTCTAAAATTCATATGTAAATATAAAGTTAATAGAATAAAATAATTTTGTGCAAAAAAACTAAGCAAAAATAAAGCTAGAGAGTGAACATTATTTAATTTCAAGATTTTTGTAAGTATACAGCAGTGAAGATACTATAGTATTGGTCAAAAGAAAGGAAAATATGCTCATGGAATAGAATATGGAGTACAGACATTTTCTCTCACATATATTAATAACTTTTTTTAAAAAAATGTAGTGTAATGGCATTTCAGGAAAGAAATAATAGTATTTTAAGCACATTTTGAAAAATTAAATATCTACAGGCAAAAAACAAATATTCTTTAATCCCTGTATCTCTTCATAAATAACATTAACTAAAAATGCACCATAATACACTTCAAAAGAACAGGTTCATAATTGCAGATGAAAATCAAATCATGTACAAATCAATACCAAGAGTACATAGAAGGACCTAAAAAATTGGAGAGAAACCAAATATATTCCTAAATAACACATGGTTCAAAGAAAGCATTTCAACTATACTTAGATAAATGAAATTGAAATAAAAATGAAATTTTCAAACTTTCTAGTCTGCAACAAAAGCCATAAAATGAAGTTTATAAGCTCAGATGCATGCATTAGAAAAAAACAGAAAAAGTGACATGAAATCCTTTTTAGCTTCTATCTTAGCAAATTAGAGGGTGGAAAATGAGGGTGTAGGTGAACACATTGAAACTAAAGAAAGCAGAAGAAGATAAATAATAAAAGTAGGGATGAAATCAATGAAATAAAAACAGGGAAAGCAGAAAATTCATGAAACAAAATTGTTTCTTGTAAACATCAATAAGCTTATTAATATCTAGACAATCTGACCTAGAAAAAAATAAGACTGAAATTACTAATTTCATCTATATAAGAGAGCACTTTACCAGTGGAAACCTTGGCGAGTAAAAGTCATAAAGAAAACTTGTGTAAAGAAAAAAAGTGGCTTTTGCTATGCTCTAGCTCAGTGCTTCTCAACCTGTGGGTCGCGACCCCTTTGGGACTCGAATGACCCTTTCACAGGAGTCACCTGATTCATAACGCTAGCAAAATTAAAGCTATGAAATAGCAACAAAACTTAATTTATGGTTGGGGGTCATCACATCATGAGGAACTGTATGGAAGGGCCGCCACATGAGGAAGGTTGAGAACCTCTGTTCTAGCTGTAGAGGACATTTTCACAATTGCCTCGTGGGTCCCACAGACTCCGTATTCACAATGGGCTGAAGATGCCCATTTTCTAGCTGACTTGTACCAGAATTGGCTTATTGATTCCGCCAAGTCTGACATGTACCACGACTGGAAGCGGACCTCATTCTAGTTAATCTAGTCACAAATTGTCTGGGAGTTCTGTCTGACCCAGTAGTTGACCTATTGACATGGGCTGAGGATCAGGAGGGAAGTGCTGCCTAGTGACTCAAAAAAAAAAAAAAAGTCAGAACACAGAAACCCATATGGGCTTTCTGTTCTAAGAGTTTCAGGAGAAGAAAAGTTGGATATGAAGATCTGTGCTTTGATGCTCTCGGAATCTCCAAGAAACAATAGAGGCAGGGGTTATAATGATACTGCACAACGGGGAGACATCAACTGGTCATCGACTGTGGTAACAGACTGTAAACGCTAACATCCCAATGAAAGCAGTGGCAAATAGTTGACACACAGTGACAAAATGGTAAATTTGCCTGTTCAAAGTTTCCTCATGGATCAAAATGCCTGCTTTATTTTTGTTTTGTTTCCTTCCGTTTGTTTTGATTTGGTAGGGTATAAGACAGTCCTCAGTATTTGAAAGGAAAGCTCCCACATGGCAGTGCATTATTTAATATGGCTCTTTTAACCCTTTTTTGTTACTCTCACAAAACAAGATTTAGGAGGTGCTCTGTCTTCCACAGCCCTTTCTATTTTGGGGTGGGTTTCAACAATTCACTAGATGGCCACTCAGAACTCATATGTGAGGTTTACAAGTAGGGCATTTTTTCCCCAGAAGTTAACAGATTGCAACTACAGGGGGAAAATGGGGGTTATAATTGGTCAGGAGGATAGATGTCTAGAGTCAAGTCTCTGTCTGGCCCTGGGCTAGCCATATTAAAAAAAAAAAAAACTCTTCAAAGAGTGCTAATAAATGTACCAAAGGCATACCACTAAACTAGAACTCCACTCAGCAAAACCACATACCCAGAAGCTCCTGCTCCATAAACCAGCCTCCTCCAAAGCACTGAGCTTTACTTTGTATGGTCTGAGACATCCACTGCTCTCTAGCTTTCTCTTGCACCTGGTTCTCCTATTACTGCTTGCCTGCTACTCCTAGGATAACAGAGTTGTAACCTGGATAAAGGAGCTTCAAACTGAAGGCATCACAGGGTAGTAAAATTTCCTCTTCTTGCTTCAGAGATGGCACATTCTCTAGCAACATGACAATCACAATGACCTCTGTTAATAATCACCTACAGCAGAGTAATATAATCCAATACAGACTATTCCCTCAACATCTTACCCAGACTCATCAGCACAAAGAATATTGTTAGGTGGGAGTAACAAAGATTTTTTTTTAAATATTCTTTTTTTTGTTTTGTTTTGTTTTTTTGGGGGGGCATCACTGCTCTCGGTGGTGGGAGTAGGAGGTCCAGCTCCACCGCTGGAATTGAACCTCCGTCCCAGTGGGCCGCAGTCCCGCGCACAACTACTACGCCACCAGGGCTCAGCCCCGGGAGTAACAAAGATTTTGACTAGAAGAGCCTTATTAAATAGCTCACTGCATTGTGAGAGGTTCTCTTGTGCACAATGGAGGCCCCTTGTTGGGTCTACTCCTGAACTTCACCCTTTGCATATATTTATTACTGTTTTTCTCTTATTGCAGTTGTTTTTGGACTTTTGTTATTTACATAAGTCCTGTAGGACTGTTTCAATAAATTATTAAACCCATTAGAGCACGGGTATTGTGGGGTGGCAGTGTACTTGCTGTCAAATTGTTCTTTCAGTGGGTGTCAAGGAAAGTTCTCCCACTTACAAAATGTAGGACTAAACAGGTGATAACTTCCACAACATGAACAAAGAATTTCAAAAGCATGATCTATCAAAACTTACACAGGTCAAGCTATGACAAAATAATAATAATTTTTCAATTATCAAGGGTTCGTGAAGGAGGGGGACATGAGGAGAGAGGAGAAAAAATGAGGAACTAATATTCAGGGCTCAAGTAGAATGCAAATGTTTTGAGAATTATGATGGCAACAGATGTACAAATGTGCTTGACTCAATGGATGGATGGATGGATGGTGATAAGAGTTGTAGGAGCCACAATAAATGATTAAAAAAAAAACTTACACAGGTCTTTATCTACTAAAGGAGTTAAATAAAACCCAAATCTTTGAAATCATAAGGCACCAAGCCCAGATGTTTTTACTAGGTAAATGCCTGCAGACACTTGATGAAGAAAAAAATGAAACACGATCACTGATATGTTTAAGCCAATCGTCAATATGTCTTATTGATAATTTTGTTGTTGTTGTCCATAACTCTCATTTGCTTTACTAAGCATCATTTCCTTTTCTAAGAATTGGTCTTATTGGATTATTCCTTAAAAAATCAAGTCTACATCTCCTTGTTCATACTTCGAAGTGGCATTATGATTGTATTTCCTCAAATAATGATTGGTTAATTATTTTGATAGGGGTATATTCAATATTCGTTGTCAGCAGTAAAATGTAACTATACCCACTCTTTGTCAAACTTCCAGTCTCATGGTTAAGTTTTCATAAACTTATAGATATTTGGAAAAACTGTGACTTGGTTCTGACATGCCTTTGTCATAAAAATGACATGATAGTTGCCTATTCAATTTTTGAAGATATTTTAATAATAGATTTTTCAAATGCAATGTCATTAGTTTTATATACTACTGTTTCATGATATTGATTATACAATAAAACCCTTGAAAGAATACTTCATTTTCCTATTTATTGGGATTGTGCCTATTATAACAGTTGTGAATATTTTTGTTTTCTTTATATTAACATGTAATCCATATTGAAGGCTGTGACTTTTAATCACTCTGAATAAAGTGTTTCAAATCCTTTTTATTTTTGATAGGCAAGATTGAATCATCTGCAAATTGCAGATTGTTAGTGAGTTTCCCAACAATGCTGATACTACCCTCTTCTTCATGTAGCCCATTTTTTCAAATGATTTGGCCAATACCCAAGTGGAATTATTATTATTAGGCATTAGAAGTAAAACAAAAATCAATGACCACATAAAATACTGGGAAGAATGGGTAGCAAAAATAATTCTTATTTGTAAAAAATGATGGTTATTTTGAGAGGTATTTTGGCAGCATCTTGCAAAGCTAAACAAAGCTTATGTGCAATCTATGAATTATACTTGTAAGCATTTTCACAAGTGAGTAGAAAATTTATGTCCACCTAAAACCATGTAGTTTTATTTATACAGAAAATCCTATAAAAAACAGAACCTTTGTAAGGTAGAAACCTATTAGAAGAGGATACCACACACAATTTCAACTAAAGGAAGCTCTAGAAAGCAGTGTGGCTGCACTGACATTAGAAGAATTTTCAGGTGTAAATATGATAAGGAGTCTTGTCCAGTCCGAGTCTCACGGATTTTGCTGTAGTTGCCAAACTAGGATGCAACAAAGGAATCATTTAATAGCACAATGAATAAAAATAAATGAAATACTGAGCTGCTAAAATACTTGAAAAATTCTTAATTGTAACTTGTTATGTCAAAGTTAATCTGTAAAGGCTATATGCCGTATATGATTCTAGCTACATAACTCTCTGGAAAAAATCAAAACTATGGAAAATAGCAAAAAGGATCCATTTTTCCCAGAGGCTTAAGTTATTTAGGCTGAATAGGTGGAGAAATAAGCACTTTAAAAAAGTGACATCATTTTATATGATACCATAATATATAAGCTTCTGTGATATATAAAAACTAGATTATCTTTTAAAGTTACTGTCCCATACCTTTTGAAATTTGTCTGTACATATACATTTCTCTGAATATATAGAACAGTTTTGAGGTTCTTAGCTATTGGATAAGATGAAGATTACCCATTATTATATGAATAGAGAAACACACAGCAATGATAAACCTATAAGAAGTGATGTTACTCAGCAATAAAATATAAGGCATATAAAGAAGACGAATACATTTAATAATAATTCAACTAAGAAAAAACCTCCACCAATAGCTTATTTTTCAAAAGTCTATAAAGTACAAACAAATTTGTAGTTACAGAAAGCATATTAATGAATATTAGCCTGAGACAAGAAGAGGAAGACATTAGAGTGAATATATTTATTATCTTGCTTGTGGTAATAGTTCTGTGGGTCAAGTGTTTCAAATTCTATACTAAATTATGTGTAGTTTATTCCACTTTTACTATTTCTCAATACAATATTCTAGTAAAAGGAAAAACAATAAAATTTGATTATCCAAGGAGTAGATAGATACAGTATTCACTTCAACAGTAGCTGAGGAAACTAACTAAAATGGATAACTAACAATTGGGGAACCCAGACATTAAGTAAAATATCAAAGGGAGGAAGAGATTCCATTAAAATAAATTACAAGGAAACATATGGAATAGTTCATTGCCAATTGACACATGCAGCCATTCTGTATTGTTGCAGCATCATTTCAATCAGGGCTCCTCCAGAACGGTATTACTATCTATAAGAATGTTGGTGATCAGAGAACAAACAAGAGCAAATGAGCCTCTCCCGCCGCACCGACCATGCCTGCCGTCTCACCCACTGGATAAGTGCCACAGCCATGTCCAGCACCAAGGAACAGAATAGTGGCACATCTCAGCCACACTCTGCTGATCTTCCCTCATTTGTTCTGCATTATCAGAGAGCAAACATTCCAGCCCACACCCTGACCTGCTACTAACTTTCCCTAGAGACACAGAGAGTGAGCAACCCAGTGTGTCAAACTAGTGACCAGAGTAGCTTTGCTCCTCTGCTGCCCATTTTGATAAAGCAAAGCACAGAACAAAAATCTGGGAGAAGTAAGGTAATATATCATCAGCAAATTAATATTTCAGAATAAAAATACCTCTAATATAAAATATAGCTTTGTTTTACACAAAATTGAAAACAAGTTAGATCAAATGAGGGAACAAAATAGGGGCCGGAAGAAGAAACTCCATTGGAACCATCAGATAAACGGAATCAAACACATTATATTTAGGTGCGTTCAATTAATTGAAAGAAAATAAATAGGATTAAAAAAAAAAGAAGAAAATTAAAACACAAACAAAGCACTAGAAAATTTCAGCATAATAATATGAAAAGATACTGTCAAGATAATCATAAACTTGATATCGTCCCAACAGAATAGGTAGAAATTCAGAAGATTAGTACCAAAATATGGAATTGAAAATGCTCTGTAAAAGAAAAGTAGGACTGCTTTGCTAAATACATACTACCTGACATTCAGGGGAAAATTAAGCTTAATTTGTCAGGCACACTGGGAAGCAGTCACAAAAATAAAAATAAGTAAGTCAAAGATTTATGCGGGATGTCTTAAAATAAAGAATTTACACTTACTTGTGATGTGAATTCTCATACAGGAAGAGGCAAAAATAAATAAGTAGATAAGGAAATAAATAAATAATCAAGAAAATTATTTTGAAGATGGTATCAAAATAGAATCACCTGCCTAATGCTCCTGTTGCTATTCAGAAAAAAAATATATAAGAAGGCGATTATTGGAAGGCTGGGTGCTAAAGAGAGATTCCATGAACTAGGTCTCATTCAGACCTCCCCCTGAGAGTTTTGTCCAGAGGCAATTTGTGAGCTCACTTAAACACTCTAAGTTTACTGCTCCTGCCTTCAGAGTCCACTCATCCCTTACCAGGACCAGTGGGAGAGCATTTGCCACCCCTTTAATACCCAATATCCAAGACCCACAGTGTGCAGTAATTTGTCCAAGCTGCAGTCTAAAGGCAGTGATAATCCCAGGCTAGTTGAGAGTCTCCAAGAATTAGTCAAAATGCCACATACCAGAGTTCCCTTCTCTGCTATCAACCCTGCTTCTGCATTCTCGTGTTTTTCATCGTCCCTCCCCAACAGCCATCCATTTTCATTCTCTACCCAGCCCTGTGCCTGCCAGCATTGGTAAAAATAGATAATTAGACACTAATTTGCAGCAAATGAAGAACCCCTGGGATATTTACCTATGACAGAATATGGTTCTCAGGAGCACAGTCCGAATATCTGAACAATACAGAACTGGGTGTGACACAGGAGTGCAGTCAGGAGAGAATTCAGATCCAGTCAACAGCAAACCCACTTGCTTAATCTGATTGACCTTCCCAGGGGTACAGCGTGGCGGAGACTTGATACCAGGTCACACCACCAGCCATTATGGAAAGAAAAAAAAATGCTGTTCCTTTGTGTAACTTTGAATGTAAGTTGCCAGAAACCTGGTCCATTGGCATAATAATAACATAACAAGACAGGTAGAACCCTAATTCCCAGATTATAGTTTAGGATTTTACATAAAATATGCAAAAACAAAACTAAAACCAGGAAAAGCCACGGGCTGAAAGGCACAGCCCAAATCAAAACTCTACCAGATTTGAGAGATCCTTTAAAAGACTGCAATTTGTGACCAGACAGTTCAGACCATGCTGCAGGCCCAGGGGGTTTCCTATGATCACTAGCTTCAGGTCCCACTCTGAGGCCCCCAGCTTCTACCAGCCAGTGAGTCTCTGCAGAAAGTCACTTACAGAACAATCTTATCCACCACCCTTGTAGGCCACATGTAGGCCCCCAAACCACTTTTATCAGGAACACAGCAGAATTCAGCCCATCAACAAGAAAACAAAATCAAAATGTGATATCAAAAGAAGTCCCAACTCTAATGGCACTTGAAGAAGAAACAGATGGTGATCTGCAATAAAAAGAAATTGTCAGAATACTTGGAGTATTGCACGAGATGTGGCAAGCAATGCAGAATAAGGAACCAATGATAAAGGAGATAAAGTCTATCCATTAAAGAGAAATATAAGAACTAATTGATGTGGTAACAGAAGCAAAGCACAAGACAATGGACCTCACCAACACACTAGAAGAAGTCGAGAATTGTACCAGTGATCTGGAGAACAATTGGGCAGACTTCAACAAATGGGAAAGACAGTCAAACAAGAAAATAAAAAAAAGCAGCATTAAATCTGAGAACAATGAAAATTTTAAGCGCAGCAAGAGAAAATAAAGGGAGTCATATACAATGGTGTTCCAGTAAGAATGTCCTCAGATCTATCAGAAGATACCATTATGATGAGGAGAATGGAATAACATTTTCCAAACCCTGGGAAACAATAAAAAAAAATCTGAGAATGCTCTATCATGTCAAATTAGCTATTTAGATAGATGGTGAGATAAGAGTCTTTCTGGACAGAGAAAATTCAAAGAATATGTCATAATACACTAAACCCAATAGAAAATCCTTGCTGACTCATTGTGTTTTGAAGGCCAGTAATCACCAAACACAAGCATGATCCCCTTATAGATCAACTCAATCCAGAAGTCAAAGTGCCAAAAACAATTACCAAGATAACATTGCCTCAGAGGGGAACAGAGGCAAGAATGAAGTCCCCCACATGTTCATGAACAGAGAGGTCTACAGGGCCAGGCCCAATAAAAGTCAAACTGGCACCCCTCCTTGCCCTCACTCCAGAAATATGAGATACAGAGTTAAACAGTAAACCTACAGGTTGGGGAGAGGAGTCAGCTTTCCAAGCACAAATACAAGGAAATGAAGTGAAAAGAGTGGGGGACAAAACCCGATATTGTCATACTAATCCTTGAGGATGATGTCCCTATACAGAGCTGCCAAGGGACAGAGAGAACTGCAGGACTTTCTGGAACATACCGTGACAAAGGATAATACTGGGGCAGGAGATTGGCATACATCTCATTTATGAGAGTTTTATAGAGTACCAAAATATTGATGATGGTGTTGAGCATATTTTTCAAAAGTGCTTCACCACTTCTACTATCTTATTTATGATTCATTTCTATATCACACATATAAAGTATTTCTACATAATAAGAAAACTTTAACCCCACAGATTACTTAAATGGACTTTTCACTAATAAAACTGAAATTGGAGAAAATTAATTTGCATTTTGCTGTGGAGTTAAAATAGATGAGGGAAAGTATTATCTATGAAGTTGAAGTTATAAATCACAATGTAATATATATTTGAAGAAATGTCAATGAATTAAGAAAATGAAAGGCAGTATTAAATATCCATAACTCGTTGCTCTGATTGAGGTAAGTAAAGTAAATAAATAAATAAATTTATATATAAATGCACACATTAATAAATTCTATGAACTAATCTACAAACTTTACACAACTTGCTATAAGCACTTTAGAATACATTTTTAATTTTTAAAAATTTGTCTTAACTTTTTAATAATAATAGCTTCAGATGATAGTCATTGCTTTGAAATTACTAATCTGAGTCAGTATGATGTCTCTCAGGTTAATCCATTGATGAAGAATCTCATAAAAAAGATTCACTTTTTTTTCTTTAGTGCATCATATTATTTCATTCTGTGTTTATACTATAGAGTGTTTATGCATTGATGGACAATGTATAAGACTGTGGTCGCTAGAGAAGCAGACCCAGTGACACTTAGGTTTGTCTGACAAATAATTTAGATAATGACGTCATCCCACATAAGTACAGGTGGTAGGTAAGCCCAGTCTGGTTCACGTCTATGGGTCAAATGCTGAACTAGACCCTTTCCAACTCATGCAGCTGCTGAGGACAATGATCCAGTAAGTAAAAAGACAAAGTAGAAAGCTGACTAGTGAAGCTAAAGCTAAATGAGCCCATTTTCAGCAGGCAGGGTGATGGGCAGGAAGAAGCCAGATGTGTCCAGGCCAGCAGAAATAATAGGAGAAAAAGGTTGATGTTCATCATAGAATCCATTTATACAGATGATGTTGGCCACGCTGCCAAAGAAATAGAACCAAACTGTTTTACCCTAATCTTCCCACAATTGCTTGCTGAGTTATGTTAATTCATATTACTGGGAAGCCTTCCTGCCAAAGTAGAACTGATCCTGGTCTGGCCTCTTAAACAAACACTATCATAGATATTTATTTACATATGTTTACTCTTGTGACTACATCTATATTAAGTATACTGATTATCATTAATGATGGATTAGACAGTGTGGTTTGTTTGGCCGTCATCCATAACTGATGGTTTGCTGTGTGTTTTTTGTGATAGTGTTGGTTTTTTTTGTTTAACATAATTTTCTATAGTGAGTTAATTTTGTTTTAGGGATTTCTTGACATTGTCTTCCTTGCTATTGCTTTAATATTTGCCAAATCTTCATGATTTTTCACTGTTTATTCTTAATAAGTGCAATAATTACATAATCTGTAGTCAACTTCAGACTATGAAGTCCAAAAGGGTGGAGTTTAGCCTGCCAATCAAGTCACAGCTTGATTATCTTATTGGAGGCTTTTAAGAGATAAATTGCTCACTGGAGGTGGGAAACATACTCACTCTCTGAGAGACATTCCTGTTGAAAAGCTGCATGGAGCTATGGTGACGGACGCCAGAGCCTTGGGGCTAGAGGAGCCCCATGGAAGCCCTTGGC
The DNA here is from genome assembly GCA_004026705.1 of Nesogale talazaci. Lineage (NCBI taxonomy): Eukaryota > Metazoa > Chordata > Mammalia > Afrosoricida > Tenrecidae > Nesogale > Nesogale talazaci. Next base: position 19,407 of record PVJH01005940.1, on the reverse strand, counting down.
ATCACTGAAATGTTTCCACTCCCATGGATCCACAAGACTTACCACCCACTGGGCTGGGACCTGTCTAAAGAGGTAATTATGGACTGACACTGGAAATATGGGATGATATCAGATTTGTGGATTTGATCTGGACTGGACAGGGATATTTTCTTAATTACACTTTATATAAAGTTCTTTCCTATACACATATGAGCATCTCTGGATTTGTTTTTCTAGTCCACCCAGACTAACACAGGAATGTTTTGGTCTTTTTTTTTGCAAACAATATTACATAATCACCCATTTGCAAAAATATTTTGAACTGGTGAATCTCAATCTGGTATGTTGGACTGCTATAATGAATTCAGGGACACTGAGATAGTTCTAAATTTTTAGGGAAGCCTTATAGGGTCTATAGGGCATCCTGAAAATTGCCATTGTTTACTTTTTATATGTAACTACAAAGTAAATTGACTACAAACTAGTAATTTGACACATACATTTGAAAATTGTAATATTTTATATAACAGGGAATAAGAAACTTTTTAAATTTTTGAAATATTGAAATTTTAGTATAAAAATTAATGAGTGCTTATGTTTGTCCAGGTAGACTAGAAAAGCAAATTCATAGACATACTCATGAGTATAAAAAAGGTTTATACATACAATTGAATATTGGGAGAAATGTCTTAATCCAGTCCAGATCAAGTAAAAAAGTTCAATATTAGCCCATATGCCAAATACTAATCTATAAAGTCCCCTTCAAACTCACAAAATACATGCAATGATGCAAAATGCATGAGGATCACAGGTCAGTAAGAGGGAAGTCTTGTGGGTCCAGTGGCGGTGTAAGTATCTCAGTGCTGGCAGGGACTCTACGTGTCTACTCTGGCTCCCGAAGTATGGTTGCATTAGAGTAATTCCATGTGTCTTCTGCAGCTGCAGGGTGTAGTACCACGTGTCTTATTAGTAGAGTATCTCTCAGGGAGTGAGCAGAGAGAGAGTCTCTCTCACTTCCAAGGATGAAAATAAGGATTTCCTAGAATTCTCAGGTGAAGGCAATGTCCACACAGAGGCTTCATTGGCTATGACCACCCCTTCACCCTCAAGTCCCAAATTGATGCTAGATTATGTAATTACCACAGTACTGAATGAGAATATAAATTTAATAAGAAATGTGGCATGTTTTTGTAGTGATCACACTATATTTTTAAATGTCTATGTCATTAGAAAATATAAGAATAATTAATTTATCTCTCTCAGCATGATGCATGAAAGGGTAAAATATCAGAAAATACTTTATGAAATTATCCTTGGGCATGATATTTATTAAAATCCCTCCATTGATGGTTACTGTCTGATAGTCCCATAGAAAAAGTTTGTTTCTTCACACATTTTCTCTAAATATCTCTGTCTTATATTTACACACATGTTTTAGTTTAAATTAATAGCTACTCTCTCAAAAAGAAAATATTTATCACTGGATAAATTTTCATATTCACTATTAATTTTTAGAATAAAAAACCTAACCAACACTGTAACAGTTCACACAGCTAGAATAATACACCCTGTAACTGAATTGAAATATCATCATATTAATAGATCCATCTCTAATTACAAAGATTTCTTCTGAGAACCTAATGTTTCTTAGAGAACTATCACCTTCTCTTGTACTTTCTATAAATTTCAGATGTATCTTTAGTCGGCATACAATTATGTGACTTCTTAAAGAGTTTGAAAGAGAATCTAGATGAGTGAAGACTATTAAAGACTAATGATTCAATAGGACAGTGCTAAGGGGGTCCCCATATTGTAACTACCATGGCAACCCCCATTTTTAATGCTAAGATTCAAGTTTTTGGGAGTAGCTACTTTTCAGTTTCGTGGGGTGAAATCCAACTTATATCACTGACTGCTGTGCAGTGAAAGAGGATTTCAATACCCTATTGAATACTGTCTTTTTGTTTGGTTGGTTATGGAATAATCATGACAATGAAATTATGACACCTTCCATAAGATTTTCTAAATTGAACTTTCTGTTTCCTGCTAGAAATGATGAGAAAGGAAGGAACAAAGAACAAAAGACCCACAACAAGCACCAAAAGCAGGTGGGTAGTATAAAATAAGAGAAATATAACATAGAGCCAGGTCTTTCCAATAACGTATAAAGAGGGCTTGTTGTTGTATTGATAAAGTGATTGTACTATTGGATTCGCTGTCCGACATAAATTGTTTTCACATAGAGAATTGCGCAGCATCGGAGTGTTTTCCCAAATAAGAACATCATCTTAGACAATAATTATGAAAAAGGACAAAAAATTAAAGTATAAAAAGGGAGAATTAAAAGTGAAATTTACTAGAAGAATGAAAATTTCTGTGCAATAAGCTAAAACTAAAACAACACAAAAAAACTCATTGCCTTCAAGTTACTACAGAGGAGAATCACTTCATCATGTTGTGGTGATTGTCACTTTTTAAGAAAAAGATCGCCAGACCTTTCTTCCATAGTTCTTCTGCATGTGTTTTGAACCATTGCACTTTGGGTTTATAGTGCAGGACAAGTCAGGTGTGTTATCAAAGGGCCTTATCTCATTCATTCAAATAGTGTTAACCTACATGAAAGAATTTCAGAAATGTAAAAGAAAATGTTTAAAAGAAATTCTACTGTAAAAGGTACACTTTTTAAAAGAGATAGAAGTAAGGACAACATACCTGTACACAAAATCTTGAAATCATATATAACACACATATGGTTTAATAAAAATAAATATACCTATTCATTTTTTCAGTTCACACATACACATTTATTCTAAACAAGACCTTTGTATATATGCATCTGTGATCAGTGGGTGGCGGAAAATAACTTTTCTCAGTACTTGCGTAAGTCTTCTAAAGGGACCTTCAGTGGTTAGAGTGGAGCTCCTGGAAGGGTGGAGAGAAGGTGGGGTGGAGAGATGGAAGCAACTGCAAGGATATACACATAAATTCCTAATTGAAGGATGGGCATCAGCGGAGTGGGTTAGAGGAGAGGTCAGGTGTATAAGGTATGACAGAACAACAATAATTTATAAAGTATTGAGGATGGTGGGAAGGAGAGAGCAGGGGAAGTGGGGAAGGGATGGAAAAGCCAATAGTAGGAGCTCAAGGGAAAAGGTGGATGATTGGAGAACGATAATAACAGTGGACGTGTGAAGGTGCCTGCACAGTATGTTTATGTATCTATGTGAAAAAAGAGGTACAAGCCCCCAATAAAATGATTTAGTTAAAAAAATGGTGCTCTCAAAATTGTGATTTTTCAAGGGTAGATATTAGGCCAGTTAATTTCAAGCCAGATAGGGCAAATTCAGAATTTATCAAGACATTTTCTGTGGGAGGATTCCAAGGAAGTAATATGAATGTATTTTCTGAAAAAAAAATACTCAAGACAGTCAAAGTCTTATTAGGAAGCATGTATGATTTTAGTGCACGGATTTTTTTTAAGTCAGGAAATTTGAGAATAATAAAAATACAATGTATATGCTTATCTATCTGGCATAACAAGGACTGTCCTAGGAGAAACTGGTTGAGAAACCTTAACCAGTTACCCTATAGTCCTCATGTGCCCTTCAATTTCTTTTTGTTCCCCAAACTCAAAAAATACTGAAAAAGAACAGGATTTTAATCCTTCAAGTATTTTAATAGTGTTGCTTTGAGGTGTGGTAATGAAGAAATCTTTGAAGAAGTACTGTTCTTATTAAGTGTCATGAAGTTGGATAACTACATGATGCATAACAGAACTAAATAGTCCCATGTCCTGAACCTTCCTGTGTTAGTCCGGGTAGACTAGAGGAACAAATTTATAGACATGCATATGGATATAAGGAAAAGGTTTATATATAAGAGAAATAGAACATTAAGAAAGCATCCCAATCCAGTTCAATACAAAGGCATAAATCCGATATTAACCCATAAGCCCAATATCAGTCTATATTGACTTCCTATTCACGAAGTCACAGGTCAGTGGGTGCAGAATTCTGGCACTGGCAGGGGTCTCCCCATGGCTCCTCAATTCCAGGGGCCTCAGGGTCCATCAACAGCATCCACTGGTGGCAAACGCAACTCATCAATGGCAGGGGTCTCCATGTGGCCTCTCCAGCTTCAGAGGTCTGGCTCTATCAGGGCAAAGTCGTGGTTTCTCCAGCTCCTCAGATGCTGCTATCTTGTCTTGTCTGTGATTCATTATCTCTGATACTAGCTCCCAGCAACTGTGGAAGATAGCTTCTCATCTTTACAAGGGAAATATCATGAGATTTCCTCGACGTATCAGGAGAAAGCCATGCCCACATAGAGGCCTCGTTGGCTACTCAATGGCTATCTCCAGATTAACAGGCTAGACTCCACTCAATCATAAAATTAACATAAGCACGTGACGGCCACACTTCCTAACAATTGTTTCCATGAGACCATGGAAGCAGTCACTATGTCAATATGTCTTGTCTAAAGTCTTCCTCCTTCTTGCTGCCTCTCTATCAAATATCCTTCTCCAGGTCTCCCCTGAGATCTCCAAAGTATGTAAGATGAAAAGTCTTGTCATCCTTGCCTCTACAGAACACTCTGGCCTTCGTCCAGACAGATCTTTGATCAGGTCACAGTACTTTCAATGTTCTTCTCCATCACCACAATTCAAATGCATCGATTCACGTTTGGTCTTTGTATTCCATGTCAAATGCTCACATGCCTATGAGGCAATTAGGCCAGGCATCTTTGCTCTCAAAGTAATCTCCTTATGTTTCAATCCTCTAAAGAGAACTTGTGAAACATATCGATGTAACACAATGTGTCTTTTGATGTTTTGACTGATGCTTCCATGAGTCTTGATTGAAGATCCAAACAACACACAGTCTTTGATAACTTCCTCTCTTTTCCATTTGCATGATGTTACCTATTGGTCCATTGTCAGGATTGTTGTATTCTTTACACTGGATTATAATCCATAAGGAAGACTGCAATCCTTAAGTGTCATCAGCAAGTGCTTTAAATCCTCCTCGCGTTCAGTAAGCAAGGTTACGTCAAGCAATGTCATAAGCAAGGTTATGTCTATCACAGGTTTTTAATAAGCCTTCCTCCGATCCTGATGCCACTTCTCTATAATTTGTCCAGGACACAGATTGAATAAGTGTGGTAACAAGATGCAACCCTCTATCACACATTTCCTGATTTTAAACCAAGCTTTATTCCTTTGTTCTGTTCACACAAATGCCTCTTGACCCATGTACAAGCTCTGCTTGAGCACAGTGAATGATTTTGGAATTCTCATTTTTCTCAACAATAGTCAAAGTTTGTTATGATCCACATAGTCAAAAGTCTTGATACAGTAATTAAAGAACAAGTAAACATCTTTCTAGTATTCCATGCTTTGAGCCAAGATCCATCTGACATCAGCAAAGATCCCTTGTTCCAAGTCCTCTTCTAAAACCTGTCTGAACCTCTGGCAGGTCCTGTTCTATGTACTGCTGCAATTGTTGCTCTGTGATCTTGAGGAAAAATGTACTGGCATATGGCACCAGATATTGTTCTATAATTTTAGCATTCTGTTGGGTCATCTTTCTTTGGAATTCATACAAGTATGGATCTCTTTCAGTCAGTCTGCAAAGTAACTGTCTTCTAAATTTCCTCGTTTGGACAAGTGAGTGCTTTCAGTGCTTCAGCAGCTTGATGAAACATTTCAATCGATAGTCTATCAATCTAGAGAATTATTTTTGGCTAATACTTTCAGTATAGTTTGAATTTCATCCTTCAGGACCATTGATTCTTGATCAAATGTTACCTTTCAGAAAGATTGAATATTATACCATATATTAAACATCTGTTATCACAGGAGGACATATACAGTTATTGGCATCAATTATTTATAAACACTATATTGAGTAGTTTTCCTTCTGTACAGTGTTTTTATTTATTACATCTACTTTTAATACTTCTTTTAAGACATAGTCTTTCAGTGCTACAACTCGAGACTTGAATTTTTGCCTTGAGTTATTTCAGTTTAAGATAAGCTATATATATTCTTTTTTTTTTTTGGATTTCTACTTCAAATCATTGCACATTTAATTATGATTTTAACATTTCTACTTTCCTTTGGAATTTTTCTATAGTCTTCTACTGTTCACAAGGTCTTCGCTCATTAGTGTCCAATGCATCACATCTGTTTTAGAGATACTCTCAAAATATAGGTGGAATATATTCAAGGTCATATTTTGGTTTGTGGGCTTGTTTTAATTTTCATCACCTTTACTTGAACTTATATATGAATATTTGGAATTCTGTTCCACAGTCAGTCGCTGTCCTGGTATTAGCTATTTATCACTGAGCTTCTCCTTCCTCTCTTCCAAGATAAGTAGTTGATTTGATTTCTTTGTATACCATCTGGAAAATCCCATTTATCCTTTGTGTCCTCGATACAAGTTATTTACTATGAAATATATCATTGGTTTTACAAAACCAATGCAATCTCTAGCTTCATTTCTATCACCAATTCCATATTTTCCAACTGCTGTTTCTCCCTGTTTCCAACTTTTGCATTCAATCACCAATAATTATAAATGCATTTTGATTGCACAATTCATCAACCTCCAACTGAAGTCATTATACAATTCTTCAATTTCTTTTTCACTAGCTCTTGTAGTTTTTGCATACATTTTCCTGTTACATTGATTGTGTTTCTTTAAAGTCAGAGAGATATAATCCTACGATGGACAGCATTGAACTTCATTATTGATTTTGCAATGTCCATTTCTATAGTGGTTGCTATGTCATTCCTTTTGAATATGGTATGCTTGGAATAGAAAATCATTTATTTTTCCGATTCATAAGGGTCAATGTCAGTCCATTTCAGTTCACTAAAACCTAGGACATAGATCTTTAAGTGTTCCATTTCATTTTGATCATTCGTAATTTTTCTAGATTCATGCTTCCACATTCCAAGCTCTGATTATTAGCAGATGCTTTTTGAAGTGGTTCCTGCATCCCTCACGTTCTGCCTCATCAATGAATGAAGATTGTGAAGGCTCCACTCTCACAGGCTCTATCTGACTTAAGTCACAGAAGGGGAGCTCACTTCAAGAACTCTGCTTCTCCTTTGAGTCATTTTGTGTGCCTTTGCATTCAAGGGACACATTCTCCAGCACTCTCTCTGATGAAGTTCTGCTTCCATTCACTAGATCTTCAATATGTGACAATATGTCATAAGGCGCTGCTAGAGATATGGAAACATCACCTTAAATTATATCGACCCTGATGGAGAATATGTTAGTAAACACTAGCTTCACATTTCGATATTTTTATTTTAAAATGCTTTGGGGGATTTTACAATGATGCTTTTCAACTTAGTCTGCTCTTAAGTGTGATGTGCTAAACACTCCAAAATTAACTAAACATTTGGCAGTTTGAACACATTGAGATACATTTTATATAAAGGTCTGATGATATAATGCTTTGAAGTCTCAGCTTTGAAATTTCTACAAAGAGTTCTATTCTGCACACATGTGATAACCATGAACCATAATTGGCTGAATAACAACATGTTTTATATGAGGCTAGAGATGGTAAATGGAAGAAATGAGTTTTTTTTGTGCAGTGATTTAAAGTGTAATGGATACTGAGTTTCCTGAATATGACTAATTTTTAACATACAGAATTTGAAGGAAGGTTGATTTTGAATTATCTGCATGTGTACTGTTTGCATAATGTCTATGTTAAAAAAGATAATAAATCTTACCTAAATTTGATGTTATTTTAATTGTGGCATTTTCACGCATCTTTTTTCTTTATTAATGTTTTTCTTATCTTTCTTTCAACGTATTCATGCCTCTCAGCTTTATCTATACATTTCCGTCACAATTTGAAGTTTTTTTCTATGTAGCAAAAAAAAAAATGTTGGTTCTTTTTTTACTCCCTGGATGATGTCATTTATTTCTAATAAATTTATACTTATAGTTTGTGTTTGTTTTACTTTATTGGGTTTTATTTTTTTGGAGCATCATTGCCCTCTGGTGGGAGTGGGAGGCCCAGCCTTGCAGCTGCTGGATTTGAACCGCCAAGCCAATGGACTGAAGTCCCACATTCAACCACTACACCACCAGGGCTCAGTCCGTTTCACTTTCTTTCTTCATCAGATATTTCTATGTGCAGTTTTGTCTGCATGTAATACATTTCTTTTTTTTATAGTCTTTGCTTTTTTCTATTTTTATTAGTATTGATGTTAAATTTGTACTAGTTGTCTTAAGCTTGATTACCTAGAGAAACAAAATCTGTGAAATTTATATCTGATTTTTATAGTCTTAAATTTTAAAAATGGCTCATGCATTTGGAGAAGTGGGTAAATTACAAGTCTGGGCAAGTCCCAGGTCTGTTTGTCAGATGTTCGTCTGGAGGTTTCTCCTAATTTTTGGGCTACCAGTGCTTATGAACTCTAGGTCTCCAGATAGAGCATGGACTTGTGTCTGCAGCGGCTTGTGAACACAGGGTGGGCAGGTCAGGTGGTGGCTGCTGAAGAACCCCTGCATACTCAGACAATGAACCAGAAAGCAATGAATCAGATGCGTGATTCAGACTCAGCAAGCCTCTGAGTAGCTCCACCCTGCCAAACAGACATAAATTTTAACTGTTATAATAGTGGGTTACACAATTTGCAAAATGTGTTAGACAGTAAAATAAAAAGTTCACAAAGTAGAAGACAATGTGTCACATTCCAATTTGAGTATTATGACTTGTGAATATGTGCATATTCTTTGTGGGTAATAAACACATCTGCTGTGTAAAGTGGATCAACGCCAAGAAAGAGTCCATGGAAAAATTGTGGCATATTCAGTTGTTGTAGATGATGAGAATTTAAGAAATTTCTAATCATATAGATTGTTTAGTATGAAATATATGGTAATTATTGCTCTAAATGCAATCAAAGGCTTCCAGACTCATAGATACTTTTAATGTGACTGAAACGATGTAAATGAATGACTTTGCAAATGCATGACTTTTTTTAATTACAAAAGTTTTATTTGCCATTGGCTGAATCATAAATGATTATTTAAAGACTTCTGTTTGTTTTTTTGTTTTTGTCTTTTGAGAGTTGACATAAGACATTAGATTTTTGGAAAAATGTATAATACTTTGCTTTATATCTGAAATGTAAGTTACTGTCACCATTTATATACAGAACCCTCAGAGTATTGATGGAGATGTTTCAACTGTTTCATAAATACAAATAAATGAAAACTAAGTTCATTCAATATATTTGATTTTTTAAATTTAAAATTAACTCATCTAAAAATATTCTAAACTTGCATAATGACACATGTGTTTTGTGTCTGTGTTTGCACAGCAACAAACTTAACCCACTGCGATAGAGTAAATTCTGACTCATAATGACTCCACAGAGGGTTTCAAAGGCTGTCAGTCTTTATGGGGAAGACAATATCATGTTTCTCTTCAAAACAACTCATGAATTTGAATGTTGCTTTGCAGTCTAACCCATAATCCATAGCACCACCAGAACTCCATAATAGCATGCATAAAAATGTTATTCATATACATAGAAATATGTTTTTTTTCCTATTGAAATATCATCACTGTATTGAAAGAGTATGGTGTAGTAGGATTCTGTTTTCCCATTCCAATTATCAGCATACTGAGCATTTACTAATTTTTCTCATAGTTCTTTATTTTTCAAATTATCTGCAAGGAATTTTTCAAATTATACTGCAAGGAATGTTTCAGTGATAACTTACTAATCAATATGTTTATGAAAAAAGCGATTTCTATTTTTCTAGTTAACTAGGCAATACAAAAATATGACAAATGTATATTTATTTCATTGCAATTTGCAAATTGAATGTTTCTAAGAACTTCCCTGTTCTGCTAAAAATATTAAAATAAAGGCAATATTAATTAACTTAAGTCCATTTGAGTTTCTATAACATTAATGACACAAATTGCAATAAAAAGATTGCAAGAAAAATCATAGTGATAAATTATAGAAAATAGCTCCAGGGCATAGGAATAAAGATATCTCATGATTTGAGAGAAAGACTAAAGAATGTATAAAACCACAGGCAAATGAGTCCCTTAGAGTCAGTAAATGAGTCAGATTTTTATAGTGCTTATGGATTTTTCTCCATGAGAATTATTGATGAAAATAATTGTCTGTTAGGTATTGGTTTCTGGCATACCAATTTCTAGAGTCTTCTTGCCAGGAAAAGCAACATTTTACATTGTAATTGTGATGATAAAACATAAAAATAATGATTCTTAATAGCTCTTAGGGGGGAAATTCCACTTTATGAAGTTTTTCTTTAAACTCAGCTCTCACTCATACTAGTAGGAAGGATATAAACTCAATATTCATTTTGTGTGAAAAGCTATCAATGAGTGGCTCACAACTGGAAATTTTGTCAATGGCTTACTTCAGAAAAATCCATTTGTTTTCAGAATGCTAACTTCACTGCCCATTTATTGGCAAGAAATCAAACACAAGTGGTCAAAGTAAATGTTTTCTAAAGATAAACCTTAAACAATATTTTTATTATTACCGATGCCTTGGCATCTTTATGTAATTTTGTAGACATATTTTTTCAGAAATATCCAATCTTTAAGATATACTGTAACTAGTTGTTTAAAGAATTAATTTACCAATCTGCAAGAATACAGAGTGACTGAGCCAATGGAGGCGAACAGTTGTGAGAAGTTCATAGGACCAGGAAGTGTTTTATTCTGTTATGCTTGAGGTGATTATGGGGCAGAATGTGCTCGGTGGCACCACACAGCAGCAGTCTCCAAATTAATATGGATGCAAATTTTGTCAACACTAAATAGAATGACTGAAGACCAGCATTTAATTCAATAGGCATATTATGCTATACTTACATTGTTGGAAATCCCCCAGCCCTTAATTTTTTGCAATGTTTTTTTTTTAATTGAAAACATTCTTAGTATTTTCTTCTAGTTGCTTTTCCCCCTATGTGTCAATTCCCAAATTCAATCAATTTGATAATTCTTATAATACAGGAATGTAATTTTATAGTATAAAGGGAGAAGACGGATTCTGTTATGTATAGAATTTTATCCCATGAAAATATGTGTCAAAATTGTAATCCCTATACCTATAAATGAGGCTCCTGGGTGAGGCTTCCTTATGTGGATTAGACAGCAAATTCACCAAAAATAGCACTGCAAACCCACCAACTGCTCAGTTGGAGAAGTTAGGCCAGTCTGATCCCATAAAGATATCCACCTGTGAGGGGTGAAAACATGGTTCTATCTGAAAAAAGGGGTTTTCTTTTGCTATGTTAGTGAGGGCATACTGTGAAGAGTATGTCTAAATCTAATTACTTCTAACTTTAAGAATAATGCAATAAGCACAAAAACACATAAGGTGGAAAACAAAGGACACATGAGGACTGGTCTGACATCTCATCAACAAATTATTTCTAGTGCAGTAAGACTCTGCATTCCTTCCATACGTTTAGGGATTTGTGCATCATTCAACATTATGTCAGTGGAATTCTCCCATATGACAACTCAAGGCTTGAGATTTTACTTCAATTTTTTTAATTTGAGTTGAGGTGAGCTTGTTCTTCCCTTTTGGCTTTCTATCTCCAGTTCTTTGTACAAGTCACTCAGCTAAGCCATTTTTCCATGTGAGATTTGAAATTTTCTAATCTTCTCTTTGACTCCATCACTCTTCTATTTGTTCCTGAGAAAGTCTCAGAGTCTTTTCTGACAGCTGCTTTGGTAATTTGTGTTAGGTTGGTTGACAAAGGAAACACGTCCAGATGAGGTTGTCTGCTCTGGGAAAGATTTACAGCCTGAAAAATCCAATATAGTTTTGTTGAGAGTTGGAATTGACTTGGAGGCAATAGCTTTTTGAGTTTTTCATGCTTAATCTAGATAGGTCTTATAAGTGATATTTGTACATTTATAAAATATGTACAAATATATCTAGTTTATAGAGAGTATTTTGGAGTAGGTTTAAATATTTAGAAGTGTTTGAATCACTTGCTGATGAAAATCAAAGACAACAGCCTCTGGTATGGATTGCAATTAAATGTCAGGAAAGCAAAAGTCCTCACAGCTAACCGGACCAATCATGGTGCCAGGGAGCTAATTGAGATTATCAAGAATTTCATTTTGCTTGGTCTACAATTAACGCTCCTCGAAGTAGCAGCCAAAAAGAGCATCAAGATGCCCAAGACTTCTTTTAAATGGGGTACAGAAAACATGTAATTCTTAGGAACAAGATATGCAGGGATCAAGGTATGACACTTTTAACCACCTTATATGCATATAAATGTTGAACAAGAATAAAGAATTTGGGGAATAATTGATACATTTGATCATAGTGTCCGATGAATGTTGAAAATACCATTGATTGCCAGGAAACAAGCAAATCTATCCTGGCAGCAAAGCTGCCCAAATGCTCCTTAGACTTCATTTTACAGACTTTGAACATGTGATTGTGAGAGTTCTGTCCTCGAAGGATGGCATGCTTGGCGAAGCAGAGGGTCTGTAAAAGAGGAAGGCACTGAAAGAGCTATATTGGCATGATGGTTACAGCCAACAATTCAAACATAACAACATTAGTGAACATGGGGGTAGGACTGGGGAGTGTTTTGTTCTGTTGTGCTTAGGGTCAATATGAAATGTAACTGATTGAACAGCACCACCACCACCACCACTATCATTAGAGATGAAAGTAATCATATTCTTTAATACAATTTAATATAATGTGATCAATAAATCACTAGGAAAGGGAGCTATATCCTAGAATATTCAACTTAAGTTTAAAAATTGGGCAGAATCCATTATCCTTCACTCTGCACTCTTCCTGTCAGCTATCACAAATATCTAGAAGAGAAAACCTGAACCATAAATATAAATAACTGGGGTTATATTTACCTAACCCATCGGGTGCTTCTGAATAGGTTGGAGCCAAGAACCATTTAGGTGCCAGCTGATTATGTTAACTGCTGATGTATATTCATGTTATACATATATAGTACATAATAAAATATTATGTACATGTGGATTCAGGTATACATATGAGTTTCATAACAGTCCTGGGAAAAATCCCACCATTTTTTCATTCCATTTTTGTTGTACTTTTGATAGTCCCAAGTGTCCACAGCAAACCCCAAATACACTGCCAAGTCAATTTCAGCACAGTGTCAAACTGGAGACTAGAACGTCCCCTTTGTATTTTTGAAGCTATAAATCTTTATGAAAAAAGACAGTGTTATCTCTCTCCAACACATCAATTATTAGGGTCTAACTGCTGACCTTGCAGCCAAAGCATACTCCACTAAGTCAAAAGGACTCTCTCCTATAACATATGCTGTATTATATATCCCTGCTTCTGTTAATAGAGAGAACACTAACTTTAGTGGGTAGAATTCACATTCTGGCACAAGAAAGATTGCTTGTTATCTCAACACTGAATGATAACTAACACTTTGTGAAAGGATAGATGGTTGAAAACACCCTGAAAAAGAACATTGACCTAAAATTGAGAACAAAACCCAGTACATTCAGGCATCTTTTATATCCTTAAAATAATGCAGTCTTAGCTGAGTCCTGGTGGCACAGTGGTTGTGTGTGGGGCTGTGGCTCACAGAGTTGATGGTTGAAATCCAGCAGCAGCTCTCCAGGAGCAAGGCTGGGCTTCCTACTCCCACCAGGGCAGTGATGCAGAAAAAAATATTGTAGTCTGTTAACTCTACATTTGAGTCATATATTACTATAGAGAAATATCCAAGGGTAGTCTGCAAATAAGTAGCATTTCATTACTGAAAGACATTTTCTAAATGTGTTAAGTTTATATTTGTGCTGAGTGTGGATATGTGAAAACAAATTTATTCTGCTTAAAATTGTACACATGACTTCCACATAGTTTGACCTTATACTTAGCAGATGATACAAAATTAGACTGAAATAAACTCTTTTTCTCTGCAAATGGGATGTCTTCAGTTTAGCTATGATTACCAAAGCTACAGGTCACAATCTTTCAAACAGTTTTAAGACTTGAAATCTTCTATAAACTATATCTCATGAAGTAGAAAATGTTCATTCATTATAACCTGAAGAATGCATTTTGTTTTTAAATTGAGGAACTTGATATATTCTGTATTTCTATGAGACATGGAAGTTTTCCATGATTCTGTGGATTGACGTAAAACAGGAGGGGTGTTCTCACTCTTTCAGCATGCAAGCTACTTATAAATTGATCAAGTAAACATGATTTGCCAACTGCAAAACTACAAACAGCATATATTTTTATTACATTTATTCATAAATGTATTGAGAATTTTTTCTATGTTTATGTACCTTGCATAATTGCATGGGTCCATATTGCACAAAACAGCACAATTAACTATGTGGACTTTTTGTCATTACCTGAGTTTACTCTAATCATTTGCACTAAATGGAATGAGCCAGGATGCATAGTCTGGATAGTAGCTGCTGACAGCCAGGCACAAGCTCACTTCCAAATGACCATCAGGCATTGTGGAATAGTACTTGGACTTCATGATCTTTATGGGAGAAAAGGCTGACACACAGCCTAATAATGCAGTCAAGGAGGTAGCCTATTTTCTCATGTTTGGAGACTTTCCCTCTGTGAATAAATTCCAGAACTGTTAATGTGCTCTAGGCTTCAGCTGAATGTTGGCTTATAGTGTCAAAATCTCCCATTCCATACACAAGTGGTATATTTTGTCTTCCTACTTGGTCCAGTTTTCCCACTCATTTTTATACCTTTTCTTAAATTTGAGAGAAAAAAACAAGGTCTTAAAATTAGCAATAACTTAGCTTGTCAGTTTTGCTGCATTTAGCCCAGTTTTTTGCATGTGTGTTTGACACCTAAGATTGCATCAGCTGTGCTGTGTATCAGCTAAATGACGGGATTGATGATGAGCTTGCATCTATTTTTTTAAGGCCATGCAACCTACCCACACTACATGTGTGATCAACTAATTGATAATGATCGATGTATTGAGCACCCCTTGTTTAAGACAGGCATATTGATCAATAAAATATAAATAAAATTTAAATATATATAGTTTAAATTGCTGTTCTTAGTAAACAAGAGGAGTGAGTTTGTTGCATAAATTTTACTTAAATATGGTAAATAAACTTTACTTAAAACTTTTAAGTGTTCTGTTTGACTAGTGTTAAAAAATTGAGATGAAGATACAGACTGATTAGAAAGATCTATATTCAAATATTTTTCTGAAAAAATAATCTATCTGCAATTATGACCTGAATAATTTCTACAATTGTATATTCAGGGGCTATCTAAACAGAATCATTCTGATTGAAGGTGGTTATTAGACCGAACAGTCCCAAAAAAGGATATCAAGCTTGATAGAGGATCTTGACACAGAAGAGGACCTACAATGAGATGGACAAACAGCAGGGCTGCAATTATGGAGGAGGCAGAGCAGGTGAATTATTATAAAATCCATATTTTAATGATCCATGTGGGGGCTTTTAGAAACTTGTGGAAAAATTATATTTTCTTTCAACTAAAATTTTCCACAAATATCTTGAAACACTTTTTATTCGCAGAGTGATCCTTGGTGGCATGGTTGGTTAAGAGTTAGAGCAACGCCAGTCAATGGGTCCAACAGTAGATGGAATCTCCTTCATGTTTAGGCAGCAGCCAGTCAATGAAGAGAGGGAGTGAAGCTGGAAGCTGAGAGATCACAGATCGAAAGTCTATTGAACCATGGCAGGGGACCATAGCTTCTAGGGTCAGCAGATTGCAGAATGCCAACTGAACCAGATGTACGATTCAGGCAAACAGGAAGGTGAGAAGAGATATTCTTCATATCTTTTTTATAAAAGGGACACATTAGCAGAGAGTAATCATCAGGCTATGGCCTGACGGAGAAGTTGGACTCACATCCTTAAACCCACAGAAGTTAACATAAAATATAACCATCACTTTTACTCTATGGTGTAATTTTTGGGCTATTCTGTAGAATGTTCCATCTGTTCTGTAAGCAATATACAATGTTCTTTTACCAGATATATATGTATACACACACACACACACACACTCATACATAAGGTCAAGCAGGAGTCTAATTATGTTATCTAATTCTTTTATGATGTTGATAAATTCATTTCTTCTTGTCTTTCATCAAGAGTCATGTGTTAAAGTCTCTGATTATTATAGAATTGTCTGTCTTCAATTAACTTAGAATTTAATTTATGTGTTTGATGCTCTTTTATTTCATATAAAAGTTGATTGTGATTATGTCCTTTTATTCAATTGACACTTTAATCATTAGAATATTATCTACTATGTCTCTTATAAAAACTTTTAATGTTGTTTCTGTTTTGTCCTGCTTATTTTTGTTTGCTCTTAGCTTGCCCTACTTTTCCCCAGACTTTGACTTACAGTTTCTTTTTGTATTTGTTTCTGGGTGTGTCTCTTGTAAACATCATAGTGATGGCCAATAGTTTTTTATGCATACTGTCATTCACTACCACTTGACCCATACACTGATTCATTCTCATTCAATGTAATTTTATATACGTAAGAATTTCCTGCTGTCATTTTGTTGTTCAGAGTTGGCTGGTTTTTTGTTTGTTTGTTGGTTTTTGTTGGTTTTGTTGTTGCTGTTTTTTCTTTTGATATTTCTGGTTTTCTATTCCACATGATTTGGGGGCTGAACTTTTTTGTGGTTCTTCTATTTTTCTCTTCATTTCATTACAGTTAGTCTAGTGTTTAAAAATATTTAAGCCCTTTTTAAGAGGTTTGTAATTTTTTTGTGATTTAATTTTTTTCAAATTTATGACAACTTATTCTACATTAATATTTACTTGACTTCCTCTTCATTTGGGAGCATATTTAATATACTATTCATTTTTATATGGTATTGATCTTCATTTAAATATTGATATATCTGATTCCCTCTTTTCAATATAATCTTAGTTTTACTTTGAATATTTCTGTATCTTGTTTGACTTTTGAGTAGTATTGGTATGTATGGTAATCTCAGTTAGGTATCTGCTATCAAATCCCTTTTAATTTTTAATATTTCTGTAATACTTCTTATAGGGACCCTTTGTTTTTGTTTTGTTTTATTTTGTTTTTTGTTTTGGGGCATCACTGCCTTCTAGTGGTGGGAGTAGAAGGCCCAGCCTTGTTGCTGGATTTGAACCTCCAACCCAGTGGGCCGCAGTCCTGTGCACAACCACTATGCCAATGGAGCTCAGCCCCAGGATCCTTTGTTTTTACAAATGCCATTGACATCTATTTATATGAAATAATTCTAACTTTGAAGTCATAGTAGAATGACAATTTTATTAGGTATATAATTCTGACTTGGTAATTATTTCCCCCTTCAGTTTTAAATGTGCCTTCTGTGCTTAGTCTTATTTCTTCTCTTTTGTATATCACTCTTCATTATTTCAAGCTGCTTTGGGAAGTTTTTATTCCTCTTTAACTTTAGCGAGTTCGTTTTATTTTTCTAAGATGACTTCTTTTGGGGGCCTATCTCTTCACATTTTGTTCAGTTTCCTGAATTCATGTATTCTCATCTCTCAAATTGTAAGCATAGTTTCCTTCCTACAACTCTTCAACAATACTCTAGTGCTGTGCTAATATGGGTGCATCAGAGAACAAATCCACAGAAACCCATATGTATAAAAGAGAGTTTTTATATAAAGGGTAAATGCAGATCAAGAAAACATCCCAACCCAGTGCTTTCAAAGCCCACAAGTCTAACATTAGCCCCTGTGTACAACACCCATTCATGAAGCCCTCCTCCATCTCACAAAACAAATGCAATGATACTGACTGCAGGAGGAAAGCCAAATCAGTGCGTGTGTAAGCATCTCAGTGCTGGCAGGGGACTCCACATGGCTACTCCAGCATCAGGACTGCATCAGGGTAGGTCCATGTGGCTTCTGTTCAGGGATGCCTGGCAGGAAGTGAGCCTTGCAAGCTGAAGCAGGGAACTGACTAAGGCAGCTGCACCCTGGTCAGACCATCAGATAGTAAGAGACCCGAGAAGTAGAAAGGTGAGGTTCATAGAACCATTTTTATTTCTGCCCTTTAATTAACTTCACATGGGTTTATCGGCAAGATTGGCACGATAAACTTCAATAATTTCATATCCTTTTTTTTATTTTCAATGTTCTCTCTTCCTGTTTTGGAATTCTGATCAATATAAGTTATTCCTCTTAGTGATAGCTCACAATTCTTTGGGTTCCTTCTGATTTCTTGTAATTTTCTCTGATTGTTCTTCTAGCACATTAATATGAAAAGATTTGTATTCAAGCTCACTAATTTAGTCCTCACTGTATTTAATTTGACTCCTCCAATTTAATGTATTTTCTAATTGCTGCAATCATTTCTCCCATTTTATGTGGTTCTAACTTATCACTTATTTTGTCAGTTTATTCTTTAGAATTTTTTAATCATGTTATTGGGAACCCTTAAAGATATCATAGCATCCCATAGTACAATCACATCAAGCACTATAGGTGCAATTGCTATTCAAATGAGTTTCAGAACATTGCCTTTCTTCTTCAACTTCTGGATATCAACTCCTTTTTATAGCCTCCATTCCCCATCTGCCCCCCTCCCCCAGGAACCCTTGTTTATGTATTGCCATATCTTACTCTATCCAATATATCCATCCATTCATTTACGATTCTGTTGTTCACGTCCCACTAGTGAGGATATGCAATTATCAGTTCCATCAGCTTTTCTTGCCCCTCCTTTCCTACCCTTCCTCACCTCACAGTCCCTCAGGGACCCATAGTCCTGTCACTCCTTTTGAAGGCTTTCATATATTGGATTACATTAATTATAAAAAGGAATATATGTAAGTCTAATATGATGAAGTGAGTTAACACAATAAAAAACATAATAGTAAGTGGAGGAAATACTAAAGAACTAGAGCGTAGTTTTGTGTTTCATCAGTGCTATATTTCACCCTGTATTTATCACCCCTTGCACATGGCCCTTCTAAGAGAGACTTAGCTTGCAGGGGATTAGCTTGAAGGGGAATTTTGGGTCTCCACTGCATCTATGCCCCTTCATATCAATTTGCTTGCATGGATTTGAACATCTGACACCCTTCCCTGTTAACGCCTCATGATCATGTGCTTCTTCCATGTAGGCTTTGTTGTTTCCCAGCTAGATGGTAGCTTGTTTGACTAAATGCTTTTAAGATGCTAAACACTATGTCTTTAGTAGATGGGGGCCATCAGCTTTCTTCACCACATTTGATTATGCATCCATTTTGTTTTCAGCTATTATTTCCCAAAGATGGGTATCATACAGTACCACATAATTACAGCAAACCCTTCTTGTACTTAGGTAGAAGTATTTAAGTGAAAGCCCAAAAGCCCCTCTGCTTCCTTGTTGCATTTACATTT